>JANSMH010000417.1:0-15038 GCA_029299595.1 Grosmannia serpens
TGTCTTTTCAGCCTTCTCCTTCTCCTCCCCATCCCCCTCTCCCATCTCGACATCTTCCACCGCCTCCTCCCCCCCCCCCCCCCCCCCCCCCCCCCCCCCCCCCCCCCCCCCCCCCCCCCCCCCCCCCCCCCCCCCCCCCCCCCCCCCCCCCCCCCCCCCCCCCCCCCCCCCCCCCCCTATTCATCTCCCTCCTCGTGCCCTACCGTCTGCATCCCCAACGCATTCGGCACGCCCACCACAATCCGTCCATGCGGCACCTGCACGCCCGTCACCCGCATGCAGCCAAACGTGGCCACCTCGCGCAGGTTCGGACAGCAGCGGAACATGCCGCACACAATCTGGTCCGTGACCTCCTCGCAGAAGCTGACCTCGATGTGGCGCAGCTCCGGGTACACCTTGCCGGCAGCAAAGACGGCCTCGAACGCCGCGCGCCCAATGTGCCGGCACGCGCACACGTTGAGGTGCTGCAGCCCGGCGCCCGAGTGCGCCATCAGCGCGCGGAAGCCGTCCGAACAGAGACCGATCTGCGCCTCGTTGGCCCGCGGCTCGTCCGGGTCGTCGTGCCGACAGCGCTCCAGGTCGATGAAGCGCAGCGGCTCGTTGGCCCAGCCGTCAAACAGCCGCACAAAGCCCGCGTCCGTGCAGCGGCTCGTCTCCGTCAACCGCAGCTTGCGCAGCCCGCCGCAGTGCGTCCGCAGCGCCCCCAGCACCGTGTTGTCCGCCTCGCCGGCCCGTCGCAGCGACAGCGTCTGCAGCCCGCCGCCCACGCGCTCCAGAAGCCGCACCAGCACGTCCGCCTGCAGCGCCGCCGTCAGGTCCAGCCCCAGGTGCTGCAGGTGCTGCAGCCCCCCCAGGTGGTCCACCCCCGCCGGCCCCATCGCCTGGTTGCCGTTGATCTTGAGCCGCCGCAGCTCCGGCGCGCAGTCCCGCACGTACGCCGCCATCTCGTCCGTCACGTGCTTGTCCGTGTGGCAGACGTGCAGCGTCCGCAGCCACTGCCCGCGCTCCACCAGGTACGCCTTCCACGCCTGCTCCGACAGCAGGTTCGCCCCGTACAGACACAGCGCCTCCAGCCGCACGTCCCGGCTCTGCAGGTACTGCAGCGCCTCATCCTTGAACTGGATCGCGTTGTGCACCACCAGCCGCCGCAGCCGCGGCATCGCCTGCAGCATCGCCAGGAAGTCGTTGGTCACCAGTCCCGCCCCGTCGTAGACACACATCGCCTCCGCCTCCGGCCGCACAAACAGCTGCACCGTCTTGGCGTTGAGCAGCCGTCGCTTCGCCAGCATCCGTCCGATCCGGTCCACCACCTCTTCCGGCAGGTCGCCCAGGTCCTCGGCCAGGTGGATGTTGCGCGACAGGTGCTCCACGCACAGCGACACCAGCGCTTTTGCCCCCACCGGCGACGCTCCGTCCAAGATCCGGCTCTGCGTCTTGCGTCGCTGGCCTACCGGCCCTCCGCCTCCGCCACCGCCAGCACCGCTGCCGTCTCGTCCCGGCCCCCGTGCCCGCTTCTTCGCCTTGCCCCCCCGCGCCGCCTCGTCCTCTGCGTCCAGCTTCTTGCTGCACGCCGTGCACAGCAGCTTCCCCGCCTCGTCCGCCCGCGAGTACGGCGTCACCGTAAACCGCTTGCCGCACGACCCGCAGTTCTCCATCTGTCCCGGCATCGGCACCGCTTTGTTGCTCAGCGCCGCCAGCTCGTCCTCGTTCCCGTCCTCCTCGTCGCTGTCCAGCGCCCGCCGCTTCTTCTTCTTGCCCTTCTTGCTCTGCTTGATCTTGTCCAGCACCTTGATCTGCTGCGCCGACAGCTTCTTGCCGCCGCCGCCGCCGCCGCTGCCGCTGGCTGCTGCCTCTGCCTCTGTGCCCGGCGTCGCCGCCACGGCAAGCGTGTCCACGGCGTCGGCGGTGTCCGGGGTGTCGGGAGTGTCTGCCGCCAACGGTGTCCCCGCTGCGATCCGTGCAGATGCCCGTCTTCCTGCTGTCGACGCAGCGCCGGCATCCGCAGACTCCCCATCTTGACGTTGGCGTTCTGCCTCCTCGGCCGCCTGGCGTAGTGCTGCCTCTCTCCGCGTCTGAAAGTCGTACTCAATCTGCCGGGCCGAAATGTTGTGAGCCTGCAGTAATACCCGCATTAGTATTCCATCCTGGCTCTCATTGTCCCCCATCTTGATGACGAACCGCAAGGTAGTCTGTCAAGGCCGATTGACTACGACAAGGGTTAGCAACTCGCATCATCCCTATAGAGACAGCTCCTCGTCATAGTCGCAGCAGAAAACTCACGGCCCTACGATCCGTCGAGCATTTCGGTCCTGCGGGTCCTGACGTTGCCTGGCCCTGTTGGAGAGGAAGAAGACGTTAGCAAACGTCGGTTTCTGGTAATCGCTTCCAGCGGATTGTCATACATCTTGGACTGGGTCCTGGGATTTCTTCGTCTGATGAAATGTTGGATAAAACCACCGTCGGAGGCTGTGGGCAAAGTAGTCCACGAAATTCAAGTTGCCAGAAGGGAAGCGGGAAGACGCGTTGGGGGGCAAAGCCGACAAGCATTACAAATTACCGTTAGCACGTGGTCACGTGTGCTGTATGCAACCTCTTTACGCTACGGTCTTTCGCCACTTGTTCCAAACATTCCTCCGTGACAAATCTTGGCAGTTTTTAGTTTCAGTGTGCTGTCTTGCTATCCGAGGCGTCCTCCTTCTTCATAAACTGGCCGAGCGCCTTCTTGACGAGCACCTGCTGCAGCTCAAACAGCTTCTGCCGCTGGTCCTCGAGGCCGCCCTCGGCCAGCAGGCTCTCGACGGGGCCGACGCCGACGTGCAGCGTAGGACGCGCCTGCAGCCCGGCGTACAGCGCGTCGGTAAAGGCGTCCAGCGGCATGCCCAGCTTGTCGCCGCCGACGAGGTCCGGCTGGTGGACGGTGTCGTGCAGCTCCGTCTGCACCGCCGGCGGGTACACCTCGATGACGTGCAGCCGCGCGAACCCGGCGTCGACCTGCTGCTGCCGCAGCGCCGTGATGAACGCGTGCAGCGCCGCCTTGCTGGCGTTGTAGTTGGGCGTGCGCACGAGCGACGGCACCAGCCCGAGCGTCGCGCCCACAAACACGAGGTGCGCCCCGTCGTCCTCGCCGCTCTGCGCCCGCGCCTGCAGCTGCGGCAGCAGCGCCGCCACCAGGTGCACGCACGCCAGGTAGTTGGTCGTCAGCTCCATGCCCAGCGCCCCCAGGTCGACCGTGTCCGGCCGCCCAAAGTCAAACGCCCGCTGCACGCCGCTGTTGAGCACGACGCTGTCGAGATCCGGGTGCGCCGCCCACATCGCCGCCGCAAACGCCGGCGCCGCCTGCAGGTCCGTCACGTCCTGCACCACCGTCGTGATGGCCGCGCTGCCCGCCGGCGCCTTGGCCACGAGCGCCGCGAGCCGGCCCTGCCGCCGGCCCGTCGCAATCACCGGCGTCCCCGTGCTCGCCAGCTTGAGCGCCAGCGCCTCGCCGATGCCCGACGTCGCACCCACGATGAGCGTCTTCCTGTAGAGAGGGGCCATGGCGTCGAGGACCAGGGAGACAAGCATGCAATGCAGAGACTGATATCCGGACCGCTGTCTGCAGATCGCTCCTGTCGTGTATCTGGAGGCGTGTGTCCTTTCCACCGTGAAGAAAAGCACAGACAGTCTCGATATATCTTCAACCGGATATTAGGTATCTTGAGATTTGTCACCAACGATTCGCAGCAAGTAAGGACTGATCTCGGCGCCGGATTGGTGAAGCTGCACTGAGTAGCGGCCTGCCAAGCCCCCGAAAGAGGTTTGGGCACAGACCACCTGCTCCGTCTTTCCTCTTTTCCTTCCAACGGAGCCCTCCTCCCTCCTTTTTCTCCGTTTTGCCCAGGCAGCCATGGCCCAGGATCCACTCCATTAATCAAGTCCCGTGACCCCGCGCCTTCCTCTTCACCACGGAAAGACATTCTCTCTTTGCGCGGCGCGTTGGTCTCCTTTTTTTCCTTTTGTCAGTCCTTTTTGTCTACTGTTGTCCCTTGTTGTCGTTCCGGAAGCCTCCCTGCATCTCTCTCTTTTCTTCCCCTCCTCTCCCCCCGTCCCCCTCTGTAAATAGCACTTCCCGCCCTGTTTTGCACCATACTTGATCCTGAGCCGCATCCGCTGGCCTGGTGATCGAAACCATTCTTCAGATTGCTCCCCCCTCCCTTCAGTCTCACTCTGCATCTTCTCATTCATAAGAAGGGCGGTTTGCAAGGGACAACTACGTCACTTTCTGCACTCGCGATTGACTCGTCGTTATTTGAGACCACCGGGGGCCTTTCTTTCTGTTCAATTCGCCCATTTCTTCCTTCCAGCATCTAGTGCAAAATGGTCTCGTCTATGCCGACCTACAAAATGGGAAAGCGTGAGTGTTTGACCCTTGCCTGTTTTTTTTGTTTTTGTTTTTGTTATGCTATATGTCCTAATGCATCGTATCCGTCTCTTAATGGCGCCATGGCTGGCTTGACTGACGCATCTCCACGATCCAGGCTCAAGCAGCCGGGCACAGAACCCTCTATCCGATGCTGCAGCTTCCGAAACGCCCACCAACACCCCTGGCCGAATGACCCGATCTCGAACTAAGACGGCGATGATGGATTTGGACCAGGCGGACGACGTGGCGCCGGTGGGCCTCTCGTCTGGGACCAGCAGCGAATCTGTCTCCGTCATCCCCACGCCAACGAATGCCGGCTCGGAAAATGGAGATCAGACAACGCCGCCTACCAGTTACACCAGCACGCCAAATGCATCCACGGTCGCCGACGGTCCGCCCAAGCTTCCTAGCTTCCAGCCTGCGAGTTCTCTCCTGCGCATGGAGATCGCGTTGCCGGACCGTGCACCTCCATCGCTTGCTCCCGACAGCATAAAGGCTCTCAGTAAAAGCAAATATGCCCTGAGCTCAAAGCGCAAACGCAACGTTTTCGATAGTGAAGAGGACGAGGAGGAGGTGGAGTTCCTGCACGTGGACCGGGACGCGGTGTTGGCCCGCAGGCTCCAGAAGGAAGAAGACATGCGACACAACGCCCTAGACTCCACCCCAGCATCGTTTTATTCTAGCCATGCGGGCCCCAGCCGGCGGAGCCAGCCTTTTGCGCCTGCTGGCCCATCCAACATCAAGTTCGAACATGAGGACAGCATTCCTATCCGACAGATTCATAAGTCTCCCTCGCAAGATGCGGATACAGAACATGATCACTTGTCCATCGCTGCTGATAGCGACGTGCAAGTAACTTCCGCTGCTCCGGCAAAGCGGCGGAAGCTCGTCTACTCACATGGAGCCGTACAGGACAGTGGTGGTGCTCCAGGTGCCGACTCTGATAGCGCTTCAGGCAATACCAGTGTCCATTCTGATGACGAGGAAGACGACGAAGATCCAGCTAGCCCGACCGCCGCCTTGGACATGAATCGGCTCGGCACACGCCGACAGTATCGGGACTATCGCAATAAGAAGCGTGTCAAGGACGACAGGGGCCGACTCGAGGACCAGCATCCCGTCCTCAAGTCCATGTGGAAAGACCTTGAGGCTATGCCTGCTCTCAAGGCTGGCCTGGCCGACCAGCCAAAGTCCATCTCGCGCAGTCTCAAGCCCTTCCAGCTCGAGGGTCTGGCATGGATGGTGGGCATGGAAAAGGAAAAGTGGAAGGGCGGTCTTCTGGGTGACGAGATGGGTCTGGGCAAGACCATCCAGGCAGTGTCCCTCATCATGTCCGACTACCCAGCCAAGAAGCCGACGCTGGTCCTGGTGCCGCCTGTGGCTCTGATGCAATGGATGAGCGAGATCGCTTCGTACACCGATGGCTGCCTCAAGACGTTTGTCTACCACGGCACCAACGTGAAGACCAAAGGCATGACGGTAAAGGACGTTAAGAAATACGACGTCATCATCATGTCGTACAACAGCCTGGAATCTGTCTACCGAAAACAGGAAAAGGGCTTTACCCGTAAAGACGGGACCTACAAGGAGCAGAGCGTCATCCACCAGACCAGCTTCCACCGTGTCATCCTTGACGAAGCTCACTGCATCAAGGTATGGCACGACTATATTCCGTCTTGTTTCTGGTTTGGTCACATGGCATCTTTTTCTGACGGTGCCTAGACACGAAGCACAATGACAGCCAAGGCTTGTTTCGCCCTCAACGTGGACTTCCGTTGGTGTCTTACTGGAACTCCACTCCAGAACCGCATCGGAGAGTTCTTCTCCCTACTTCGATTCCTGGTGATTGAGCCGTTTTCCAACTACATCTGTCGAGACTGCAAATGTTCCAAACTCGAGTGGTCTGTAGACGAAAATAACTACTGTAAAATATGTACGTCTCCACGCTTTTCGCACACTCACCGATGCGCAACATCTCCTGACCCGTCTCCCATACAGGCAAGCATAGGGGCATGAGGCACCTGTCCGTTTTCAACCAGGAGCTTCTGAATCCGATTCAGCGATATGGCAACCTTGGTCCCGGCCAGATTGCATTCAAGAAGCTGCGCCTCCTGACGGATCGGATCATGCTTCGGCGCCTGAAGAAAGATCATACGGACTCCATGGAACTGCCAGTCAAGGAGGTCGTAGTCGACCGGCAGTTCTTCAGCGAGGTGGAAACAGACTTTGCCAACAGCATCATGTCCAACACCCAGCGGCAGTTCACGACATATGTCGAAAACCAGGTGATGCTTAACAATTACGCCAACATTTTCGGCCTGATCATGCAGATGCGGCAGGTTGCGGACCATCCGGACCTCATCCTTCGCAAGAAGTCGGAGGGCAGCCAGAACGTGCTGATCTGCTGCATCTGCGACGAGCCGGCCGAGGAGGCGATCCGGTCCAAGTGCAAGCACGACTTCTGCCGAGAGTGCGCCAAGAGCTACCTGCACGCAACGGAGCAGCCGGACTGCCCGCGTTGCCACATTTCGCTCTCCATCGACCTGGAGCAGCCGGAGATGGAGCAGGACGAGGTCATGGTCAAGAAATCGTCCATCATCAACCGCATCCGCATGGAGAACTGGACGTCGTCGTCCAAGATTGAGCTTCTGGTGCACAATCTTTACCGCCTGCGGTCGGACAAGGCGTCGCACAAGTCGATCATCTTCTCGCAGTTCACGACCATGTTGCAGCTAATCGAGTGGCGTCTCCGCCGTGCCGGCATCACGACGGTCATGCTGGACGGAAGCATGACGCCTGCACAGCGACAGGCGTCCATTGAGTACTTCAAGGAGAACGTCGATGTCGAGTGCTTCCTGGTGTCGCTCAAGGCGGGCGGCGTTGCCTTGAACTTGACGGAGGCGTCTCGCGTTTTCATTGTGGATCCGTAAGCCCGCTCTTTTCTGTCTCTTTTTTCTGTCTCTCCCTTCTCCAGCGCGATTTCAAACTGACCATGCCCGCAGATGGTGGAATCCGGCAGCAGAGTGGCAGTCGGCCGATCGTTGTCATCGCATCGGACAGACCCGGCCTTGCGTTGTGTCTCGGCTGTGCATTGAGGACTCGGTAGAGAGCCGCATGGTGCTTCTGCAGGAAAAGAAGACGAGGATGATTAACTCGACTATCAACTCTGACGATGCTGCCATGGAGTCGTTGACGCCGGAAGACCTGCAGTTTTTGTTCCGCGGCAGCTGATCATTTCTCTCTTCTCGGTACTGGCAATGAGATGTATAGTACATGTTATACTGGCTGCATGTTCTAGGTGGAATAACGGATAGGCATTGTTGGCTGGATGTCTGCATTTATGAGAGGTGTATTGTTGTCGGCTGTTTGTACAGCATAGAGGTTGTAGCGGAAGAGGGACATGTAGTTTAGAAGTGTGTGGTGTGTACTTGTTGCAATACGGCTGTAAGGCTTGTCACTGTACTTGCTCAACGAACGATAGAGTTGGCCCGCCATGCCACCGGTGAAGGCCCAACCACAGCAAAGGCCGCATGCGCCCCTCACAAATTTTCATCGCGATAACTGGTGAAATTTTACCTTGCCTCCCCACTTAGCAGTATTCAGCCTCTTTGTCACTATGCTAAATACTAAAGGGTGCTGTCTCTTGTATAAGGGGACAACCGACGGATAATTTTCCTGTTCACAATGCCTATGACAAAGTTCTGTCATGTCATGTCTCTTATGTAATCAATTTGGTGATACTCTAACAATTTTTGGCGTCATGTCTGATTTTTTCAGTCTTTTTTCTAGAGTTGGAAGCCGATCCACTGATCACAAGCTTTGTTCTACAATCTGACGCCGTCACCATTGCTGCACGTCTCTTGCAGAGCCCTTGATTGATTTACCTCCGCTGTTTGTCCTTTGCACCTTCGGCAAGCATATCGCTGCGTCCTGCATCTACTCCCACACTCCCCCCTCCACGCAGCCAACGACGGCGGCTCTCCCACCTCACCTCGTCGCCCGCTGGACGGCCCAAAGGCCGGTGGCGTCAAGTCTGCTGTGCCGCTTCCTCTCGGCTTCTCGCCCGATGCCAACAGCCACAGGAACAATGAGTCACCAAACGAGGATCCTTCCGGTTGCCAGCCCGGAGACGCTGGGCCGTTTTGAGCCGGCCGGCTCGCTGGAACACTGGGAGGCGGCCAAGGGCGGCGACACGGACGCAGGCGGTCTGGAGTCTGTGGCCACGGCGGCACAGTGCCTGCGCGAGACGGACGTGCCGGTAGGATTCCCGACGGAGACAGTGTACGGGCTGGCGGCGGACGTGACGCGCAGCAGGGCGGTGCGGGGCATCTTCACGGTCAAGGGGCGGCCGTCGGACAACCCGCTGATCGTGCACGTGTGCGATCTGGACATGCTGCGCGGGCTGCTGGGGGCGGATGAGGACGGGGTGCCGCGGGAGCTGCCGGCCATCTACCGGCCGCTGGTGGAGCGATTCTGGCCGGGGCCGGTGACGATCCTGCTGCCTGTGCCGGAGACGAGGCCGGGGACGGTGCCGGGGTGTCTGCCGCGCTGGACACTGGCGCCGGAGGTGACGGCCGGGCTGCGGACGTTTGGCTGCCGGCTGCCTGCGTCGCCGCTGGCGCGGACGCTGATCCGGCTGGCGCAGGCACCGCTGGCGGCGCCGTCGGCCAACGCGTCGACGCGGCCGTCGCCGACTACGGCGCAGCACGTGGTGGACGACCTGGACGGGCGCATCGAGGCGGTGCTGGACGGCGGGGCGTGCGCGGTGGGCGTCGAGAGCACGGTGGTGGACGGGCTGTGCGTGCCGCCGGTGGTGCTGCGGCCGGGTGGCATCAGCATGGCGCAGCTGCGCTCGGTGCCGGGCTGGGAGGACGTGCAGCGGGCCTACAAGGAGGACGCGAGCGGCGGCCGCAGCGGCGCGCAGGCCGTCGACGCGGCGCCGCGGGCGCCCGGCATGAAGTACAAGCACTACAGCCCCAAGGCGCGCGTGGTGCTGTACGAGGCCGCCGGCGACAGCCGCGCCGTCATGGTGCAGGACGCGGCGCACGAGATGTGCAGCGTGCACGAGGTCGTGGCGGCCGGCTGCGGCGGCGAGACGCGGCCGCCCGTCGTCGGGGTCATCCGCACGAGCACCTGGCCGGCCCTGCGCGGACTGCTGTCGGCGAGCACGGCGGGAGACTCCAGAGCAGCCACAGCCACGTCAGCCACACCGGACACACCAGACACACCAGACACGACAGAAACACCAGCCACAGCCACATACAGCCTCGAGACATATCCGCTGGACGGCACGTCGGCAACGGTACTGGAGCTGGACCTCGGCCGGGACCAGGCCAGCGTGGCGCACGGGCTGTTCTCGGCGCTGCGGGACCTGGACGCGCGCGGCGCCGACGTGATCCTGGTGGAGGGCGTCGACGACCGGGCCGACGACATTGCGGTGGCGGTGATGAACCGGCTGCGCAAGGCGGCGTCCGAGGTGCGGTGATGGTGGAGGATGGACAAGGAGACGGGGACAGGACGGGGACAGACGAATAGATCTCATTGCATTCACACACACGTTTATTCGCTAGACAGGAGACAGTTGCGCCACCCATGGCTCCTCCCGGCCAGCGCTTCTCCGTAGACAGCCGCCGGCTCCCCTTTCCCCTGGACTACAGTCCCTGCCGCAGCCAGTCGGTCAGCTTGGCCCGTCCCAGCTGGGCCAGGTTGTTGACGCCCTGCTCGCTAAAGGGGTCGATGCGGCTGAGGTCGACGTCCTTGCTGGGGGCCTTGCTGACGCGGGTGATGATGATGCTGGGGTCGGTCTCGAGGATGACGCCGTCGTCGACGATCTCGTCCATGGCCAGGGCGAGCAGGTCGTAGCACTCGATCAGCGTGCGCTTGTCGATGGATTGTCTGGGAGGTCAGGGGGCGGGCTTTCAGCACTCGACAGGTTCAGGGAAGAACGCACTTTAGCAGGAGGTGCATCGAGTCGCGGATGGCCAGGATCACATTGTACAGCAGCACCTCGTTCTCGTCGAGGTCGCCGACGACGTACATGGTGACGTCCGACTCGGTCTTGTAGAGCACAATGTGGCTGTCGTAGAGCAGGATGTCGGCATTCTGCTTGGCCGTCTTCTCGAGCAGGCCCTTTTCAAACGCCTTTTGCGACTTGACGTCGTGGAACGGGTTGCCGGCGGCGGCAGACGACGCTGTTTGGCAAGCAATTGGTCAGCAGCCGAGCATGTCTCCCAATCTCGAGGCCTCTCCTCTCTTACCTCCTGGGGCTGCGTGGGGCGGTGTGTAGTATTTGGCGAATATCCGGGAGCCGTCGTCGGCCAGGATGATGACCGCCTTGACCGAGTACAGCGACAGTCCGGGCGACATGGTGGCGGGTCGGGCACGGAGAGCAGAGGGAGGGGCGTGGAAGAGAGGATGCGATGCGGGTATGTGGGATTGGAGAGGTGTCGTCTGTTTCGGTGGACAATCTGGCCAAGCTTTCCCCAACAGGATGTGGCGGTGCAGGGGCAAGCCACAAGCACATGCGGAACCTCAGCCCAAAACCACTCTACGCGACTTTGCGCGACCCCTAAAACCCCCCTTTGGACGCGTCTCAATTAGACTCGCGTTTTTTCACCCATCCTCCACTTTCTCGTTCCCACTTGTCGTTTCCAGCCCTGCTCGCATCCGTCCATCCTTGTCCATTTCCAATCCTTCCTTGTCGTATCGACGTTCCAGTTTGTCCGTTTTCTTGCCAACAAGACCCAGCGACGCCAAAACGCAACAACAGCAACAGCGACAGCAGCCATTCACTCAAGAAACACACCTTCAAGCAACCCCCCCCTCGACATGTCCTCCCCGGCGCGCCGCCGCTCGACGCGGAACTCGCAGGCGGGCACGCCGAGCCGCAACCCGCGCGGCTCCGAGGCCCCGCGCAGCAGCCCGTCCAAGGCGGGCACGCCTCGAGCCAGCCGGGCCGCCGCCGTGGCCGCCGCCGCCGCCGCCGCCGTGCCGCAAATGGCCTCGAGCCCGCTCTTTTACCAGTCGTCGTCGCCGGCAGCAGAGGAGGCTCCCATGGCGCCGTCGTCGCCGCTGCGGCAGATGAGCAACACGCAGAGCACCATGGCGCTGGACACGGACAACAACAACCATGCCCGCATCCCGCCAAGCTCACCGCTGCGGCAGATGAGCGACACACAGAGCGTCTCGGCCGGCGACCGCACGCCGCGAGCCGGTGCCTTTATGGGCGGTGAGCATCCCTGTCTCCGTCCTTCCTTTCGTCGCCTTCTGACCGCGCAGGCTCGTCTCCGATCCGCTACGACCCCAGCTCCAGTCCCGGCCACAACCTGCTGCAGTCGGACCTGCGCAGCGAGAGCAGCGCACTCTTTGTGGACCAGCGGGCAGGGTCGGCGGCCCCGGGACGCTCGCGCCGCGGCGACATCCACTCGGACGCGCTGTCGCGCACGCCGCGGGCGCCGCCGCGCCGCATCATGCTGGACGACGCCGGCCGGGTGATGAGCGAGGCCGCCGCGCCCGGCTCGGACGCCGGCTCGTTTGCGGCCCACAACCTGGACACGTCCGAGGCGCAGGCGCTGGGCGGCCACAGCCAGAGCCTCATCTGGGGCACGACGGTGTCGATCGACGACACGTTTGCGTCCTTCAAGGACTTTCTGCGCAACTTTACCAAAAAGTACCGCCTCTGGCTCGACGGCATGAGCGAGGCCGACACGGCCGGCCTGGCCGGCGCCGAGACGCGGCCGTACTGGGACACGATGCAGAACATGCTGCTGCTGGGCACCACGCGGCTCTACGTCGACATCCGCGACCTCAAGGCCTATCCGCGCACCAGCAAGCTCTGGTACCAGGCCCAGGCCTATCCCCAGGAGATCGTCCCCATCATGGACCAGTCCGTCCACGACCTCATGTCGGAGCTGGCCCACGCCGAGGCCGTCCGCCAGAAGGCGGCCGCTTCGGCCGCGGCCGCCTCGGCCTCGTCGCAGGCGTCGCAGTCGGCCGCCGCGGCCAGCCAGAGCTCCGACGTCAACTTTCCCAGCTCGGAGCGCAGCGAGGACGCCCCGGCAACGCCCCGGCCGTCCCAGAACGCCGCCGCTGCCGCTGCCGCTGCCGCCTCGACGCTCGAGGACGACGTCAGCAAGACGGTCTACATTGTGCGGCCGTTTGGGCTGGACGGGTCGACGAATCTGCGGGAGCTGAACCCGTCGGGTAGGCCGTGTTCCCTTTTTCGCCGTGCTGATGCGCAATGCTGACTAAGCAGACATGGACCGGCTGATTGCGGTCAAGGGTCTGGTGATCCGGACGACGCCGGTGATCCCGGACATGAAGGACGCCTTTTTCAAGTGCCAGGCGTGCAACCACTCGGTGACGGTGAGCCTGGACCGGGGCAAGATCCGCGAGCCGACGCGGTGCCCACGGCCGGCGTGTCAGACGAGCAACTCGATGCAGATCGTGCACAACCGGTGCATCTTCGAGGACAAGCAGGTGATCAAGCTGCAGGAGACGCCGGACGCGGTGCCGGCGGGCCAGACGCCGCACTCGGTGTCGGTGTGCGTGTACAACGAGCTGGTGGACTTTTGCAAGGCCGGTGACCGGGTGCTGATCACGGGCATCTTCCGGGTCAACCCGGTGCGCGTCAACCCGCGGCAGCGCACGGTGATGAGCGTGCATAAGACGTACGTGGACGTGCTGCACATCCAAAAGGTGGACGCGCGACGGCTGGGTGCGGACCCGTCGACGCTGGACGGTGGCGAGGGGGGCGACAACGACCACGACGTCGACGCGGCGGCGGCGGCAGCGGGCGGCGAGGCGGGCATGGCGAACCGGATGGAGGAGACGCGGTCGTGGACGGCGGAGGAGGAGGCGCAGATCCGGGCGACGGGGGCGCGGGCGGACGTGTACGACCTGCTGGCGCGGTCGCTGGCGCCGTCGATCTACGAGCTGGACGACGTGAAGAAGGGGATCCTGCTGCAGCTGTTTGGCGGCACCAACAAGACGTTTGCCAAGGGCGGCAGCCCGCGGTACCGCGGCGACATCAACGTGCTGCTGTGCGGCGACCCGTCGACGGCCAAGTCGCAGATGCTCAGCTACGTGCACAAGATCGCGCCGCGCGGGGTGTACACGAGCGGCAAGGGGTCGTCGGCGGTGGGCCTGACGGCGTACGTGGCACGTGACCCGGAGACGCGGCAGCTGGTGCTGGAGTCGGGGGCGCTGGTGCTGTCGGACGGCGGGGTGTGCTGCATCGACGAGTTTGACAAGATGGGCGAGTCGACGCGGTCGGTGCTGCACGAGGTGATGGAGCAGCAGACGGTGTCGGTGGCCAAGGCGGGCATCATCACGACGCTGAACGCGCGGACGAGCATCCTGGCGTCGGCGAACCCGATCGGCAGCCGGTACAACCCGGAGCTGCCGGTGCCGCAGAACATCGACCTGCCGCCGACGCTGCTGTCGCGCTTCGACCTGGTGTACCTGATCCTGGACCGGGCGGACGACAAGGCGGACCGGCGGCTGGCGCGCCACCTGCTGAGCATGTACCTGGAGGACAAGCCGCAGTCGGCGCGGACGGCGAGCGAGGTGCTGCCGGTCGAGTTCCTGACGTCGTACATTTCGTTTGCGCGCGCCCACGTGCATCCGGTGCTGTCGGCCGAGGCCGGCCGCGCGCTGGTCGACGCCTACGTCGAGATGCGCCGGCTCGGCCAGGACGTGCGCGCGGCCGAGAAGCGCATCACGGCCACGACGCGCCAGCTCGAGAGCATGGTCCGCCTGGCCGAGGCCCACGCCAAGATGCGCCTCGCCGCCACCGTCACCGCCGCCGACGTCCGCGAGGCCCACCGCCTCATCCAGTCCGCCCTCAAGACCGCCGCCACCGACGCCCAGGGCCGCATCGACATGTCGCTGCTGACCGAGGGCACCAGCGCCGCCGAGCGCAAGCGCCGCGCCGACCTGCGCGTCGCCGTCGTCCGCCTGCTCGACGACCAGCTGCAGGCCGGCCCCGCCGGCCCCGCCACCATGCGCTATGCCGACCTCGCCCGCCGTCTGGCCGAGACCGCCTCGGTGGCCGTCGAGCCCGCCGCCCTGGCCGAGTGCGTCCGCGGCCTCGAGATGGACGGCTCCATCACCGTGAGCGGCGAGGGGGCCCGGCGGACCATTCGGCGGCTCACGAGAGTTGCCTAGGGCGGCGGATGGGTGGGAGGGGATGGAGAGGGATGTGGGCCGGAGGACATGCATGAAGCAAAAACGAGTACCATGTCTTAATCTACAGTCTAAATTACAATCGCAAGTCACGTGCCGCCTGTCGCCCTCCCTCCCCTCACCACAGCTTCCGCGCCCGGCCCTCAAAGGCAAAGTTGAGCATGACGGCCGCCACCAGGGCCGCGCACAGCACCGACGGCCCGACGCGGTCGTAAAACTTGGCAGACGCGCGGCGCGTGCGGATGGCCTGGCTGCGGTAAAAGTAGATGCCGACCGAGTAGGCCAGGCAGGCGATGGCGAGCAGCGTGAAGGCGCCGGCGACGACAAACGAGAGGCTGTTGGGCTTGGAGCCAAAGTTGAGCGGCGACAAGGTGGCGCAGAACTCGGCGTACAGCCGGCGGTGGTGATGCGTGTAGGGCAGTATGGTATACAGTATACAGAGGAGCACAGG
>JANSMH010000418.1:0-14941 GCA_029299595.1 Grosmannia serpens
CATGTGCATGGCCGCCGACCTGCCACCGTCCGCCGTCGTCGCCGCCGCAGACGCCTCGCCGCCCTGCCGCCCCTTGTCCCCCCCCCCCCCCCCCCCCCCCCCCCCCCCCCCCCCGCAAACCCCCCCCCCCCCCCCCCCCCTCCGGACGAGAACGCGCAACGGCAACAAGAGGCGGCAGTAGCATTTACGGGTCAATATCGCGGATGAGCCGGATGTAAAGGCTGGCGCCGAGAGCCGTGAAAATGTGCCACCAGCCGTGAAACTCGAGCAGCCAGGCGAGCGGAAGACCGAGGACTTCGCGCGCGGACCGTAGTCCAGAACACATCTCGAGGTCTATCTGCCAGAGGAAGTAGCCAAAAGACAAGACACCGACAGCGTAGGCAAACTGGTATAGGTATCGCGGCCGGTCGGCGACAGGCCTGCACCAGAAGATCAGGAAGAGCGTGCGAAGGCCGGTCACGAGGATCATGCTGTTGAACGCAAACACGTGGTGCAGGATCTGGGCCGTGATGAGATAGAGGGTCGATGCTGCGACCACTGCTGCCGCTGAGCCGACGGTGGCGACAGTGCTGTGCGGCCAGACACCTCGCAGCAGCGCACCGGCCAGTACCAGCATGGCTATCTCGTCACCGTACTGGGTGGCGTGCTTGAGGGTGGCATGGAAGACTAGCGACAGGGTGCCAAGGACCCAGAGGGAGACGGCGAGGAAGTCCGGGCGGGTCCACGAGGGCGTCGGGGGGGTGGTCTTGTCCTTTGTGGTGGTCTGCCTCGGCGACGACGGCACGCCCGGATAGCGGATGGCGAAGTAGACTTGTTTCACGTCAGCTTGGCCAGCGGGGGCAGGAGAGGAAGAAAGGAAGGATGCGGCGCACTGTACGCCAGGTTGGTCAAGGTGTTCATGAATTCGGCAATGTAGAGGGTGACAGCATAGTCCTCTTCGCAGAAGCTGAGGAGCTGGTCAGCAACGCAACTGAAGAGCGCGGACGCAGTACTCACTTGGCTGTACTTGTGGGCGTTCCCCATACGCCGGCACTGGCGTACCTATCGCCAGAAAAGTGGCGGTTGTGGTGGCCCATGGCAGCTGCGAGAGACTGCAGGTGAAGCTTGAAGCTCGAAGCTCGAAGCCCGGGACGAGCAGCTGCAGAAGTGGGAGGAGATGGGGAGGTCTGCCTGTGGAGCGAGCACCTTGTCGTGAGTCGCGCGTCTTCGGTGAGGGATGAGACTGAACCGCACTGGCACCGTTGCTTTCCCGGTTGCAAAGCGAAGGAGACACAAAGAAGGCCACAGCGTTATTTAGAAATAGTCACATGTCCACAACATGGACGCGGGCTATCCGCTTGTCCCGCGTACCGCAGACATACCTTGCCGGGGAGCTCGCAACAGCCCAAGACGGGAGAGAGTCTCCATGGCCGCCATATCCTCTGCTCATAAACATGCAGATATCCAGATGTGATTGCGATGCCTATTCCCACGCATCGTGTTTCCTCGTACTCGTATTGTACATTATCTTACGTCACGCATGCGCCAGCGTTGCACAGACACCACTCACCGCCCGGCAGAATCGCTATCTTTTATGCGCGCCTTTCGCTGTTCTCTTTTCATCATCTGCCCCCCTCGACAAGCTCTCTTCTGTCACATTCGGTCGAGCCATGCCACGCTCTCAATCGTCTTCGGGCCTCCTTTTCCCCCTGCCTGGCTCTCCAGCCTCGTCCTGGGCCATCTACAGTGCCCGCATCGGCGCCACCCTCTCCGGAGTCAACACTCCTGTCATCGTCTCCTTCTGGTTGTTCGGTAGATACTCCTTGCCCAGGCGCTCCTCCAATTCGTTTGCTCTTGAACGTTTTCTGACCAGGGATGGGGTGGTTCGAACTGTCGCAGGTCTCATAAATAATGTACTCTACGTCGTCATCCTCTCCGCCGCCCAGGACCTTGTCGGCAACCTCCCCAAGGGTGTTGTCCTCCTCGCCGATGTTGTCCCCTCCTTCGCGACCAAGCTGATTGCCCCCTACTTCATCCACCGGGTACCCTACACCGTACGCGTCCCCGTCTTTGTCGCACTCTCGACTATCGGTATGCTCCTCATTGCCACGACCCCGCCCGAGGCCTCGGTGGCCGTCAAGCTGATCGGTGTCGGGCTGGCCAGTCTAAGCAGCGGCGCTGGCGAGCTGAGCTTTCTCGGGCTCACCCACTACTACGGCCACCAGGGCCTAGCCTCTTGGGGGAGTGGTACGGGTGCTGCTGGTCTCGTCGGCGCAGGCCTCTACGTCGTGCTGACCGAATGGCTGGGCTTCACCGTGCGCGCCAGTCTTCTTGCGTCGGCCGTCCTGCCAATCGTCCTGCTCGTGAGCTTCTTTGGCATCCTTCCCCAGGAGCCTCTGAGAATTGGTGCTACGGCCGCCGTCAGATCTGGAGGGAGCACGGCTGGCAAATATACTCGTGTATCTGGACAGAACACAGACGATGAAGAAGTTGAGGGGCAGGACGTCGCATCTGTATTTTCGAGCCTTGCGACGCCCGAACCCGGCCTTGGAGCTACGGCAACTACTTTCTCCGCTGCGGAGGAGAGCCTGCTGCTGCACCGTCCGCGTGTAGGCCGCGGACGGCAGCCCACGACGTTTTCTACCAACTTGTACCGCGCCCGCACCCTCTTCATCCCGTACATGCTGCCCCTTCTTCTCGTTTACATCGCCGAGTACACCATCAACCAGGGCGTGGCCCCTACGTTGTTGTTTCCCCTCGACCAAAGCCCCTTTGACGAGTACCGCGCCTTCTACCCCTTCTATGGCTTCCTTTACCAGCTGGGCGTCTTTGTTTCCCGCTCGTCCACGCCGTTTTATCGGATCCACAGCCTCTATGTTCCATCACTGCTGCAAATGGTCAACTTGGCAGTGTTGACCGCCCAGGCGCTCTACTTTGACAGCTTCCTGCCGTCGGTCTACCTCGTCTTTCTGATCGTCTTCTGGGAGGGCCTCCTGGGTGGCGCCGTGTATGTCAACACGTTTGCTGAGATTATGGAGCACGTACCCACAGAGGACCGCGAATTCAGCCTAGGAGCTACGTCGGTCAGCGACAGCGGCGGCATTTGCATTGCTGGCTTTCTGGGCATGGCCATGGAGGTTGGCCTGTGCAATTGGCAGGTCCGGCACGGCCGCAATTGGTGCCATCAATTCGAGCCAAGCTGAACGTAGACCTGTCTCTTTGCTGTCTGGCTCTCTAATTTATTCTAGGCAGCGATGGAATACCAGTATTTGGTTAGACTAGACACCGATTTTCTTGACTACGGACTGTGTTGACGTGAAGTAGAGGCTGGCTGGGTTACGATCTTGCTAGGAGTATTCACATGCATATTGTATACGGACAGAAGTCATAAGGAGGTAACAGTATAAGAACACACATCCGTCTCTCGCTCATGTAAGACTGCTTGCAAGTAAATTGTAAGGGACCGCTCAATAACGGCGCGTCTTCCATTGAGAGGCAGGTGCCACTGAATCACGCCCTTAGTCCAGAAACTCTGCTAAAAAGATAAAGTCACCAAAAAAAGCCTCTTGATCGGTTAGTAATACACTAAAACCCATCTGTAGTTGTAACTGCATAATACTTACTTCTTATTCTACTCCTCGTCGTGGTCGTGGTCGTGCCCGCTCGCATTCTTGTACTCTGCCTTGGCCGCGCGGGCCTCAAGGATCTGTTCTATTAGCTTAGCTTTTAACTCTATTCACAGGGGTATAATTTACCATTTTCACCCTGTTAAAAAGATGAATTGATAAATCTAATACCGCTGTAAGACTGGAACTCATCGCCACCAGCGCCTCTTTATCCTAAAGAAATGAAGAACGGTTAACTCAAAAGATGCAAACTGAGATTGAAATTGAAAAGCAAACGCTTACTTGAGCCTCTTGACGGAGGCGCTGTACATGTGTATTAGTGTAAGAAAAATATTGCAGTAGAGTAGTGTTGTTTTACAGCCAGCCGCCGTTCTAGGTTCTGTATGGTATTAATGCAAGTACAAGAAAGATAATAATTGCAGAAGGTACGCAATTACATACGGCGATGCATGATCGCGACCCCGGCCGATCCCACATTTGTATACTGTTATTTAGATTGAAGTGTTAAGATGAGATACATCTGGAATGGCCGTAGGGCCAACGTAAAGGCCTGTTTGGTATTGCCGGTTTAACATGTTGCGTTGGGATTCTGACCACGCGCATCGAAACGTTCTCGCCCCTCTCCCACAGGTGTCCACACCACCCACATGCTATCGCAACCTACTGGAGAACACCTACAGAGCCGTTTCGCAAAAGGAAAGAGAAAAAAAGAGAAGAAAGGAAAGAACAGAAAGAATAGAGACAAAGGGAAACGGAAGAGAGTAAACCTCTGGGCTTTTCAGCAAGCCGAAAGCTAGAAGAAGGGGAAAACAGACGTAAGACTAAAACAAAGCTCTATGTATAAAAGTAGGTCAAGCTGCATAGAGAAAAGACAAAAGGGAGATGTAAAAGGCTAAAGAGGCGTCTCGCCTCAGAGCGCAAAACACAGAGGTAGGACTTCCTAGTCAAGACATGTTCCAACCAGCTACCGAAGGTTTACTTACTATTATCCCGTCATCTTTCATCCCGACTCCCTCCAGTGCTCTTCATTTTCCCATTGGCCCTCGACAGGTACTTCGACGTTGTCTTGTACCTCCTCAACTACCTCGAGGACATGATTATCCTCGACTGCCGATCCGTAATTGTCGTAGTGCCGATAGTCAGCGCCTAGGCGGCCGGCTGCATATGTAACTGTCTGTACTCACAATGGTGGGGGGGGGGGGGTCCGCGTGTTAGATACAGAGAGCTCATGATAAAGGGCGCCATATGCACACAAGATATAGAGACTTCCCACTCACCCGGGGCTGATACGCATTCTGTGACCCGGAGGCAAAATCAGGAAGCGCAGAGTTACCATCCATCGCTGTGCTCGTATACGCGCTCCCGCTCAGTCTATACATGTTGCTACTGGCAAATTGGGACTCTATGTGCTCTGGGATTGGATCATTGTAAGACCAGCTTGCATGGCCGCCGAGCTCCAGCCCTTCGAACTGTGGTATTGGGTCATCGTCGATTTCTGCTTCAGATCTATTCTCCAATCTGACAAGGAGATCACTGGCAGATATGCGGGCTCTAGGGTCTTCATGAGCCATATCTCTGAGATCTGTAAACGTGGGCTCCTGAGCTAGGTGGATGAGAAAAGTATGCGTCTCCAGGTTGGTCCCTTGGAAATTGCGAAAGCCTTCCGCGTCATGAATCCAGACAATGGTAGCGAATAGGGACCAGATATCAGCCTTGTGGGACTGTAAGAGCCCGTGCTGTAACACCTCCGGGGCCATGAACTTTTCTGTCCCCACGAACGAGCGAGCGCTTCCTGCGTCGTTGGACAGGCCAAAGTCTGCTAGTAAAAAATGGTAATACGGAGCACCGTTATCATCGCGTACATCATACAAGATATTATCTGGTTTGATGTCGCGGTGTATGATATCGTGCTTGGCCATATATCGTAGGGCCTTGAGCATCTGCTGCAAGACGTCGTGCGCTATTTTTTCGTCTGAGAGTATCCGCCCAGGGGACATGATGAGAGACTTCACAGAACCGTCCTTAAGCGGCATAAAAATCTCAATCCACTTGTACTCCTTACTGTCGTACTCGTGCCCGAGGATATGGAGAATGTGTTTCTGTGTTCACAATCAGGGGGGGCCACTGCAAAAAAGAGATACAGATACAGAGTACGAAACTTACGTGCTTCCTGCCGTTGTTTGAAAGCCTTAGCATGTTGTTGACTTCCCTGATAGCGAGGATATGCCTTTTTCCTTCCAGGCCGTGAAATCGTTTCACGGCCATGGCGCTTCCGGTGCAAATGTCAACAGCTCTGGTCACTGTACCAAATGCCCCCCTTCCCAGCTCGTCACCCATGATGTAGCGAATTTTGGTCGGATCGTAGACGGACCGTAAAGGGCCGAGCTGGTGGTGCTGATGGGGCTGTGGATTCTCAGTCAGAAACGACTTGAGTGGTTCAGAATCCCACTTCAGGCTGAATTTGTAGTATTTTCTATTGCCTATAGCAATCTTCTGATTGAAGCGGCGAGTGACGACAACAGAGTGCCGTACCTGTGACATCGGAACTGTTATGGTTGCGTCATCGTCAAAGACCTGCGTAGAGCTACAGTGTGACTGGTCATACAGGACCACGGCGCCCGTTTCGGTGCTGTATTCAAAATAGCAATGGCGCTTGCTTATGTTGGCACCTCGAACATCACGGAGCGTGATGGCACAACCAGAGCGACCCAGGTCTATTGTTCGCCGATCAACGAAAAATACCAGATGCAGAGCATATTCCTCGTCGAGTGGCTCTCGGTACTGAGAGTTGGCAATATCATTGATCACCGTTCTTGCCGCATCGTTTTCCGCAATAAGAAAGAAAGATGGCACTCTCTCTGACTCGGAAGACATTGTACAGGCGGGAGGTCGAGTAGAGGAAGCAGGATGCGGCTTGTATTGATGCAACAAGATCGGAACTGAAATATGTGGTTCAGTCAAGCTGGAGGGGGGGACAAGTAAATATTTGAGCCAAGGACCAGCAGAAACGTAAAAAATGCAGACTGATAGAGCGAGGCTGAGTTCCGAATTCCAACAGAGCAGAACTGATTGTTTGACTCCGTCCACGTGGAAGGCCTGACTTGGCGGATGCCAACATTCCGACGGACAGAGCCGAAGGTAGGGATATAAAAAAAAATAGCGCGAATAGATAAAGTGTTGAAGCGAGAGGAGCGGCAAAAGAGAGGAGAAGAGGGGAGTGGTATGGCAAACCGGGGAGAGCGGGGCAGCCCAAGAGACAGTGAGATAGAAGGAGGAAGAGGTGGGGGAGACGCTAATTCGTTATTTTTGTAGGCTATAGACAGGCTATGATAGTATGGTAGAGAAGAGAAGAGAAGAGAGGATTGTCGGACCAGGAGGGAAATGTGGCCAGGCAATCGGAACATGGGAGGTGGTGGCGGTTGACTGTGACGATGACATCGGAAAGGCGACATCAGAGAGGCGACAGTTGACTGCCAGGAGCGCATCAATGTACCGGCAATCTCTACGACTGGCTGTTTTTGACATGATAGGGGTCAGGCGTGGCCGGACCTTAGCACTGCAAAGGCTGTTGGCATCGTTGATTGGTAGAGACTGAGGCATCCTCGCTGCCATCGCGGGAAAGCGGGCCTAGATGCAAAGGGTGGTATGGTGTGTTGAATTCGCACAGACGATGGAAGACGTCAACGTGGCTGGCCAGGTGTGGAAGCGAACCCACACGAAAGGTTGAGTACACTGAACTCGTCAGAGGTCCACTGGCCATCCCGTCTGTTAGCGTGCATATGGACCAGACGTGGCCATGGATCACGGGGGAGCGGCCGTCTCGAAGAGGCAGGACGGTTGAGTGCGCCCATATTGTCGAGATTATCCTGATGGCCAAGCAATGGTAGATGTAGACGCGGTATCATAAGAACAAGAACAATGACAAGCAATGGCCATGCGCCTCTTTCGCTCGTCTGCGGAAAATAGAAACTTTGAATTTGTCTGTGACTGGGTGGTCGTGGTCTTCTGTACGACGAACATAATATAAGATACATATGTACACTTCTACGACGAGAAGAAGTCTGCGCTGGGAGACTAAACATTGCAAAACAAGATACGTACGGAGTAAGATACTCGTACATCCAGAATCCGGTACTTGCAGAGTAGTACCCATGCCGCGCCGCCACCCCACATTAGTGCTCGTCTAGCGAGCACTCGTTACATAATCATACCTTTGCCTTGGGTTTTCTACCGCACTGGGAACAAGGTGTCAGCAACAGCCGACCGACCAACCGGCGTCCTACTTCCGGCACAGACAATTTTTCTCGCGACGGGAATGGCCTCGAGGATCGTGCGTGTTGCGGCACGCTATGCGCGGCCCCAAGTAGGAAGGCTTGCCTCCATGCCGGCTACCGCCTCGATCGCTATGCGCACCATGTCCTCCTCCTTCGATCCTCATCCATCGCCCCTACGGCTGCCTACCGAAGAGCAAGCTGAGTTTGAACGACTGCTGCGCAAGGCGTCCGAGTCTGTTGCTGCGGCTGAGCTGGCAGATGCCGTGCGGACTGCCAACGCCACGACCGCAGCGGAAAACAGCGTCGAGGCGCAAGCCGCCACAGCCGCCGCCACAGCCGCCACCACAGCCTCTGCTGCATCAGACGCCGTTCCCGAAGGGACAAGTGGAAACCCGGTCGAGGGTGTCTGGCGCGGCGCGCCGCCCGAGTTTCAAGGTGACCGCAACCCGGCGACAGGCGAAGTAGGCGGCCCCAAAAACGAACCGTTGCGATGGGGTAGTAACGGCGACTGGAGCTTCAACGGACGGGTGACCGACTTCTAGGGATGCCAAACAGATGGAGGGGCCGAGGCGGGGAGAAAATATAAAGAGCCATACGTCGCGGACTGTTCCATAGCGATGGTGGCCGTACACGCTGTTCCAAGATTCCAATGATCGGGCAGAGTAACTTATTATACACCATATTCTTTCTCATCTACTACTTTTCGGCTCCTACATCTGTCATGGCCGTGTCATCCACCTCTGAGGCCTCCTTGCTGACCTCACCTTCCTCGAGCTCTTTGGCGCTGGTCTGCTTCACCATATGCCCTTCTTGCGGAAGTTCCATAGCCTTGCTGATGTTGGCATTTTCTGGTTTGCGACCATTCGAGGGCATCCAGTCGTGACCATCACTCGTATCCGCATCGGCAGTGGTCACATCCATTCTGCCCATGTTGTCTCCACTACTCTTGTCAGAGCTCCGTTTGGCGTCACTATCCATGTCGGTCCCCTTGTCTTCCTCAATAATAGTGGAATCGTTGCCGGGCTCAGGGCTGTGGCCTTCATCTCGGCTGCTCTCTTTCTCAAGGGCCCCCCTCTCTCTGCTGTGCTCTAACTGATGGTCACGAACAGCTTGCATCCCAGGTTTAACCGCATCGTCGGCGCGTGGAGAGTCTGTTTCGGGGTGGTTTTCCTTGTCGTGATTATTTGCAGGTTTCCGTGCCGAGCGCCACCAATCACCGGAGAAGCCAGAAGATCCTCCGTTTGTGTTGTCTGGCAATCCGATTGTAAACATGCCGCCCAGTTTGCCGCTAGGCGAGATCTCAATCTCGCGCATAGCTTGACGGATTCGTTCCCGGCGAGCTTTGCCACGGAGACGACTCTGGGCACCTGCTCCGTTGGTGACCCAGCGAATACCAGTAATCATAAAGCTGAGGCCATCGTGAGGTTGATGCCGTCCATGTGGTTCTCCACCCCATTCCCGGCTGCGGATGCCAAAGCGCGTGGTTGAGCTATATTTCTCGAGCGCTGGCAAGACCAGCAATGTGACGTGCAGATCCTTCTCTGGCGGGATTCCCATGGGGCCGAATTTCGGTGGTGCCGTTAGGACGGGCGGAAATTGCTTGCTCTCTTCTTGCTCCGTTGTGTTTGCAGCTGATGCGGCATCGGCAGCTTTCTTGTTGATGCCGCCCCGCCCATTGGCGCCTTTTCCAGCCATTTCGTTCAAGCCCAGCAGGTCGACATCCACATCATCGGGCCACTCGCCTCGGATCCACCCTGCATGGATACAAGCAGCTACTACGTCTGAGTCGTCGGTATATACCTCGGTTCCCCAGACAGCGCGACGGTAGGTTATCTCTTCTCGGGGGGCAGTGGCCAGATAGACCTTGCTGACCTTGACTGTGAGCGTACAATTTTCTTTGCCTTTGATCATATTGAGAGGAAGAGGGCGTGGGGTGGTCGCGTAAGGAAACCGCGGAGGGCGGCCAGTGTTTGGGTCATGTTTCCGTGCTGCCTTGAGCTTCGGTTCGTATAAGATATCGCCGAGATGGTGGCGTGGTAGTTTTGCCACACTATCCACGACGGCCCGAGATAGAACGATCTGCTTGGGCTTCTCCAACACAGCCGGCGGGAGGCCTGGAGTGGAAGTACCAGGAGCACCTTTCGTGGCCAGAGTCTGGTGCAGCGGCGGCTGTACCAATTGTTGCTGTTGCACAGACCGCGGGATATTTTGGAGAGGGTGGGCGCTCGCAAAGTCCTGAGAGGTTACAGTGGGTGAGTGCAGAGGAGTCGATCCTGACGCAGTTTTGAGGGCAGCAGGGCCGCTGTGAGATGGCGAGGACGAAGTCGGCTCAGGGTGGTGGTGATGGTGGTGATTGTGATGATGACTGCGGTACAAGTCAGTACAATCCGCCTCCAAACACGGATTCCTCTCCCTTGCCAACAACTTCCTGTTGTCTGGAACATACTGATGATGGTGGTGGACAGCTTTCACGCGCTTTGTTTTACCTAGCGGTGTCGCCCTTCCACTGTTGTCCTCATCGACTTTCCCGTCTTCTTCTTTCACCTTGCGACGCTTGTTCCTTGAGCCGTTCTTACCGGCCAAGTCGGCAACCGATTCTTGCGTGCTGTTGTCTAGGTCTTCTCGACGCAGTGCTGTGCCTGGGACGCCACCAGGTCCGCCGTTGCCACCTGTTGTAGAACTGTATGGTGAAGAGCCAACCGAGATTGGGCTTCCGAGACCCAGTCCAACCATGTTTCCAATGCCTGCAAACATCCGACCGAACTCGCTTTTTATGGCCGGCTCGCCAGTAGGGCCATGAATTTGTGGCTGGGCACCCTGGACAGCCTGCGGCAACGGGGAGACACGGCCCTTTCTGCTGATTTCTTGAATAGCCAATAGATTGCGCGGTGAGTGGTGAGGGCTGTCTTCGGCTAGACGATTGCGGGAGGGGTCGTGGACTGGGGCGGTGCTGACCGGCGGCCCACCGACAACTCCTCCGCTGTTGTAGGCGACAGATGGCGGCAGAGGGACATCTTCTAGAGGACGTGGACGAAGGCCGGGTGTGCTCTGCTTCTGCTGTTGGTGCTGCAGTTGTTGCTGCAGCTGTTGTTGTTGCTGCAATTGCAGTTGTTGTTGTTGTTGTTGTTGCTGTTGCTGTTGTTGTTGCTGCTGCTGCTGCTGCTGCTGCTGCTGCTGCTGCTGATGCTGATGCTGTTGTGCCTGAGGGTGTAGGATACCCAATCGGTGGTGCTCGGGGGACTCGTATTGTTGCGGATGCACATTAGAAGATGGATGGTGCGAGTGGGGGAGGCCAGTCGATGCTGAATAGCGGTCTTGAGGCGGTAATGGCCCTTGTGAGAAAAGCGGCGGGTTTTGGGAAGGCGTCGAAGAGGGTTGGTATTCGTTAGACCGTGCCCCGTGGTCGTACGGCCGCGATTGTTCGTACGGCTGACGTGCCCAAGAGAGGTGTTCGCGAAGCTCCGGTTGCCGGCCATAGGGAGAAGGCTGTTGGGGCCGCTGCATATACTCCGACGCGTGCACGCTCTGGGGCGGACGGCCAGGATCGGATGCGATTGTGGTAGCCCTGTCTCTTCTGTCTCTTCCGGCCAGCTCCATTTCGCGGGCCTGCCTTTCCCTCTGCTCTCGATCCCGTTCCCGTTCGCGTTCCCGTTCGCGTTCCCGCTCCCGTTCGCGCTCCCATTCGCGCTCACGCTCGCGTTCTCGTTCTCGCTCCCTTTCTGACAAGTATGGCAGGGCGCGCTGGTGCTGCGGTGGCTGATGCTCGTACTTGTGACTTCGGCCATGCTTTTCTGGGCTATATTCGGGGCCACGAACGGCATACATGGAATCCGGATGTCCAGTAGGCGGACCCCCATGCCTGCTAGTCGGATCTACGGGCCGAGACGGCGGTATGCTACCGGGACGAGGAGGAATCGCGGTGACGGCCATTCGGGTTTGTTGGTCATGCGGTTGGCCATGCTGATGAGGATAGGACTGGGAAGTGCCGTATCGGGGGATCTCGGGTGTGGTTGCATATGGTGTTTGCTGAGGCGAGGCAGCAACGGTTGGGCCGGGAGCCCTGGGATCATTCCCGTCGTAAGAGGGCCGCTGATGCTCGGGCGGTGTCTGAGGCCGCCGATAGGGGCCGTAGTCCGTCGCGGCCGAAGATATGCGAGGCGACGCATGGATCGGCGACGCGTAGGTGCCCCCAGGGCCGGCGGCCGGAGGGCCCGAGGTCGGGGGGTCACGTAGGTGTGATGGGGGGCCGCCAAGCATAGACGAGATCGACATGGAGCTCCCCGAGCTGCTTGTTCGCGGAATCGAGTTCAGCGAGGGCAGCTCGCGCGATGGGGGAAATGCCGGGGGGGGGGCACTGATGGGCATGGTGAGAGGACGCGGCGGCGGAAGCGAGTATGTGTTGAGCGGGATGAGCGGGTTGAGCGGGTGAGGACCGGAGCCGGGAGGATGGACAGGGCCGCCCTGGCCGCTTCCCTGCATTGCAGGCGGCGGCGAGGCAGATTGCTGAGGCGCTGGGCGGCCGATGAGCGCTGGCGACGACAGGGCCGGGGCGCTTGGATGGCGCGCGTGGCTGGGGTGGTGGTTTGGCAGGCCGGAGACGGGGCGAGAAGTTGGTGATGCGGTGGTTGCCGATTCGGAGATCGCGTGAGGCTGCAGATAAGAGTGCGACTGAGAATAGTATGACGAGTCTGAGGGCCGCCGCTGATGCGTGAGGTGATGGTCTGCAGATGCTGGGGACGAACGCGAGGTCGGGGGTGGAGGGTATGCTTGTCGACCATACATGGGCGACGGGGCGTTGCGAGAATAGGGATGCTGAGATGATGGGAGCGGTGGCGGTGGTGGCGCCGGGAGAGGTGGCTGTCTTGCGTCCATCTCGCAAACTGGCTAGTTATTTATTTATTTATTTAGCCCCGAATAAAAAGGTCGGAATTTCTTTGTTCGGCCAGAAACGCTTTCGTCTCACATTCGCCCCAGAGCGCTCTCGCGCTGCCGCGTAGAAAGACAGGAACACGCCTGGGCGCTCGCTTCTCTGAGATGTCGCAACAGAAGGCGCAACGGAGCCCTGGCGAAAAAGGCCGCCGACGCAGGGAAGGTACGGTGGGAGGAGATGGGTTGGGAAGAGCAGGTGCGGAGCGGTTGCTTTTTCTTGAGTTCTCGGGGAAGCTACAAGACCCTAAAACTAGACGCTGGCTGAATGCCAGAAGGCCTAGTACGGCAGAAGCTAGCGGTGCTTGGCCTGATGCGCACGAACCGCCGACAACGCTTTTATTAGCTGCAGGAATATGGGGAACCCAAAAGGTCACGACCCTCAAAAAAATGAACAGAATGGAGGAGAAAAGAACACAGAGGGGAAAGAGGCGAGGAGAAGGTGACGGGCGAAAAGGTAAATCAGGAAAAATCAGGAAAATCGCCCAGAGAAGGGACATACTCGTACAGACGAGTACGGGTAGGGCAACAGCCACGTTTTGCACACAACGGCACTGACATAATAATCAAACGACGCCTGCGAGTACGGTATGTTGCTTGGCGATACAGGCTCCACGTAAGGCACTCTATCCCGAAATGAAGCTACGGGGCAATTGGAGACAGTGCGTTGCACAGTGCAAAATACGGAGGGGACAAGACGGCCTGGCGTCATAACCCGCGTGGAAATAGCCGAGTCAGAGGCCAAAAAACAATGGAGTTCGTCAGAAAATAGTGGATGTGCTGCAGGGGACAGATTCTGCGGGACGACAGATACACCCAGGAAACAAAAAATAAAAAAGTCGGGTTTGCAAGTTCGGGCAGCAAAACATATCTCTTATTTATGTCTATGTATCTTGCATGAAACGAATCCCTTTTCCTCTTTCTCTCTGACATATCCCGCTATCCGGAGTTGGCGCTGTTCTGCCTATGGTATCAGAGCACCAAACCTTTCCCTAACATTTGTCCTGACCTTACTTCGGAGCCGAATTCGCAGTCTGAAACGTAGCTGTCTTATAAGAAATCATATACGAATGGTCGCGGTGCCTGGACCGTGTGGGCTGAGCATTTCCCGTCATGAACTGGCAACCACATCACCGTCACGAAACTCGACATCTATCGCCTCTTCTGCACCGGTAAGGGGGGCATGGCATGATGCCACACTCCTGCATAGTCCGGTGGTGTTGTAACCGTCACGAAGCAAACGTCCAGCAAACGATGATGCTTACTGATCTGTGGATCTGCCAACGTGGCCTAGGGCTTATGGGAAATGGAAATACACGACCAATTCCGGGACAACATATCTAACAAATACTCTATTGGTGCTAATCGAGGATCATAAAACTGTATTCGAAAGCAAGACCAAAGTTTAATAAGATACTTTAATGACGACAAGCGTTTGATCACATATATCAAAGCAGGTAACAAACAAGATATGTCAAGCATACTTCGTATCTTTAAGTTGTCGAGTTCAGGACATGAACATTGCCCCTAAGCACAGTGAGCAGCCTCGTAGAAAAAATCCTTTCCAATACCCACGACGCCACGTTGGTTCGGAATGGACGCGAAAGCACCCGTTTGAAATAGTGCCGCACAGAAATATGACGTTTTTAAGCAATGCTTGATCCTCCAATGCCAGTATTTGGCTCGATAAGCGGGCTCTTTAGATGCGGCGTTTCCTACCGAAATCGGATTTCCGCCGTCGTATTCTATTCCATAAAAACGGCCGCTTCGGAACCGATCCCGACTTGGTCGACAGACTGTGGATCGGCCACTCCGTCATTCGTTTAGTCGCCACCTATTGGCCCTTTCGCCAGCCGTCTTGGGTCAGCCAGTTTTTACGTTCTTCGGCTCTCCCGAGAAGAGTTCGAGCTTTACTTGATGAGCCCGTTACCAGAAATAGCTTAAGTGCCGAATATGGTGGTAGTCGTACGCATGGCTGTCGGGCTGCCCGTCCAAAGTGATGCCATCAATGCCGTCAATGTCGTTGGCCCCAGCAGCCGCTCCGAGACAAGCCCGGCAACCCCCCCCCCCCCCCCCCCCGGGGGGGATACCGGCTATCTAACAAGCCCTTGGCCGCATTTTTTTTGTCGGTTACGC
>JANSMH010000419.1:0-14916 GCA_029299595.1 Grosmannia serpens
CCTGCTCTTGCCCCACTCGTCTTTTTTTTAAACCCTCCCCCCCCCGCTTGGTTTTCGGACCCAAATTTGGGCGGGCCCCCCCCCCCCCCCCCCCCCCCCTTCAGAAAGGATCAGCCTTCTATTCTATTTTGAGCCGGTCCCAACGGCCTCTCTCTGGTGCACGGAGTACGGTGTACTCTGGACGTGCCTGGGGGGGCTTGCAAGATGCCCATCCACACCGCTCGCTGCAAAGATGCAATCAGCTGCATTCCTGCTCCATCTCACACATCCATGGTTGTAGTATGCTGCAGCTACTCGTAGCTCGCCCGGCTGTAGCTCCAGAGAAGAACCACACGCCAGAAAAAAAAGCTACCTCTTGCTGCCGTCTATCCGGATTGGGCATCTATCGCGCCGAGGTTCGCAGAAAAGCCCAACGCATTGGGTTGACCACACCGGCTGGACAGCTTGTTGTTTGCTCGCAGAAATGGTTTAGGCTTAGCGAGCCTCTCGGGGAGGTCGACCGATTGCTTAGCTCTCTCCCCCCCCTGCCTTCTCGTATCGTATGTGCGTACGAGTAAACTCTTGACCATCCTACAGGACAACAGCGTGAATCTCCAATCTCAGCGGTTGCGAGAAGACACTTCTTACATTTTGTCCACTGCCGTTCCTGCACATCATTCTGACCCCTCCCCCGTCTTACAAGCGCCCATCCAAATACTCGAGGCAGCCTCTGAGACACCTGTGTCGACAGGTCCCAGATGGCATCTGCGTCTGACGATAGACGGATACCGTATTGCTCGCAATTGGCCCACAGCCATGCTTCTGTGCCCACTGCACCCACTGCACCCACTTCGCCCATTTCCTTCGCCCACTTCGCCCACCTTACCCACCTTGTTTCTCCTCCTCCCTCTCCTCCCTTCTCCTCCCTTCTCCATGTGTACTATGTAAGCGCGGGTGGTGGCTGGGTGGCAGACAAGAATAGCACCGGCCACGCCAGCCATGAGGCGAGACCAAATCTAAACTGGACCACGTCGATGGTCCCTGTCTAATTTGCACGTCAGGTCGACGACTCTTGCCGGCTATTATTCCCTCTCTCGCCTCTCGTCCTGCTGGACCCCCGCTACGAGGATGGTCAGACATATCTGCGTCAGGGAATGCAAGGAGTGCAATTGCGAGGAAAAGCTTCCCCGGGGCCGCTGTCAAAAATTTAAAATAAAAACGTTGCACCATCTGCTGAACCTCTCTTGACTGGCCAGCGTGTATCCAACGGCTGGCCAGCGCGAATGATGACTCGCAGTCACCGCCGGAGAAAAAAAAACACCAAAACGTATCTTGCTCCACCCACGGGACCCTGTCCCTCCCCGCAACGATCTCTCTCCAGCTTCTGGGGCTAGCACGCACAGAGTTGCGTTGTATTCCCAGCTTGGGGATCTTGTTCTCGAGCAGGCTCGTCGCCCCCCCCTGATCGTGGGCACTACTACGACCACAAGCACGTATGGAGCAAGAGGGACGATCCAGAGTGACGCAATCCCTGTAGAATAAGGCCCCATTGACGTATCGTAGGTGCAGCCTACAGGGGGAAGCGGTAAGGGGGCAGGGTGGCATCGCGGCTTCTCGTCGGGACAGCATAGACCAGGGGAGACGCATGTTCGAGATGCAGGTCTCGCTGCACGGCCTTTTATTCTCCTTCTTTTGTTTCTTCTTTGCTTTCTTCTTTGTAAGATATCGTACGGAGTACGTCGTTGACAAGCGCTGCTGCTGTCCCTGCTGCCGTCCCTTTTGCTGCCGCCGCTCTCACTTTCTTCTTGCTGCTCTTGTCGCTCCTCATATATCGGGAGCTCATCTTCCTCTGAGCCGGCCGATCAGCCCTCCCTCACTACCGCGGCCGCGGGCACGCCGACAGGCGGCGGTTCGACACGGGGAAAGAATCCCAAGAAAAAGAAAAAAAACAGAACACAACAGCAAAACGTCAAGGGTCAGAGGGATCAAAGGGGGGGTAGGGGCTCTTACAAAAAAGAAAGCTTGCAGGGACAACAGCGAGATCGACCGTTACTCTAAATATGGGGCACGAGTGCCTCAACGGCCAAAACAAAGAGACTGGGCATTCTTTCCGACCAACCCTCCTCCTACCGCTTCTTGGCTCCCACAGGCGTTTCTTTTTCTTGGCCACAGATGCTGACACAGTCCCTTACCTCTGATCTCGTAATTCGGCTCGACTTTACGTACGACCAGCCGTGAGCTCCAGGATTTATTTGATTATTTTTCCTTATTTTATTCCGTGATATTTGCCTCCTTTGGTTAGCCCTTCCTGTTCTGATGCGGCCTGGACGGCAATACAGGTCGGCGACCTGAAGCTTGTAGGCGAGTATGCGAGTATGTGTTGTACTGGTATCTGCATACAGCACCACGTCAGACAACGGGAGCTGGCCGGAGAAGATCCCCTTCCCTGGCCGTGCCATCCGAGGGCTGGGAACAATATACAATACTATGTATGGACAATATGCCTAATATGCCTAATACGAGGCAGCACACTCGCACAATCCCCCCCAATATGCATATGCACCAAGCCACATAAAACGGCCAATGGGCTGTAATACGCGCACACCACGGCATAGCACCATTGCAGCGTCCAAGCGACGGAAAGCAGCAGAGGACATGGAGCGTGGGCGGGGAGACATCCAGGACGAGGCAAGCTTGGGGCGGAAATAAGTACCGCGGGAGTCAGGAAAAAAGAGGAGAAAGAGCTTATTTGCCTTACGAGAGACTCTGTGTGGGGGGGAAGGGCGAGAAGGAGGGGGGGGGGGGGGGGTGCGCGTGTATAAAAGCCGCTGCCGCCGATCTCCAAAGGAAGGAGGGCAGGGGGTAGAGAGGGCAGGAGAGCAGGTGGCAGGCTGAGGTGGGATGGGGGTCGCGACTTCCTTTGAATACCGAAACGTGCGTCAACCTGGTTCCAGTTCTTTGCTGGCAAATAACCCCGCAGCCAATCAGCGGGCCCAGATCGCTGTATCGTTTAATCGTTTTATCTCTGTATTTATCGAGCCATCGGTGGATCCGCACATCGATAGTCTGTGGGCTTTTGTCCAAGACGACTGCGAGTACTCGACAAGTGCGAGGTACAACGCCTCTTCCTCTCCCTTGCCTCTCGTCTCCCTGCCCGCCGACAGCGCCCTGTTCCCATGTCTTGGACCTGCTCGGCTGTTTGCCATCCCTCTCCCCCCCCCTCACCCATCTCGTGTCCATTTTGACAGCGTCCACTTGTCTTGTCTTGCCTGGCTTCCAGGATCCGCCCTCTCCCTTTCCGGAATCGTCCTGGGCCCTCGAGAATCCCTGCAACTCCCCTCCTGTACGTCCCGCGCCGACGCTGGTATGCCAACAGAGGCAGGATCGGGACAGCTGCCTCCAACCGCCACGGTGCTGCGATTGGAGCTGGCCGCTTTCTCCATTGGAACGGGTGCAGAAACGTCGTCGCTTCGTGCCCAGAGTTCCCCACCTCTGCCTGTCTCTCGGGGCTTTCTCTTCTCTCGTCCCGACCACTGACGAGGCCGCTCGCCGCCTTCTTGTCGATGCCTTTTCTCTGTGGCCCTGTCGTTGCCGCCTGTGCAACTCCGCCCGTCTCCAGTCTAATTCCGGCTCTCCCGTCCCCTCGCCGCTGTTTGGCTGTGCTTGGAGATGGGCATGGCAGTCAGTCCCTTTGCTCTGGCTCCAGATATCCTTGTGCTCGGTCCATGCATGCGAGTTCTCGTATGCAGACGTATAAAACGTTCGAGTGTGAGTGGGGTCTGTAGCAAAACAGAATTCATGACGAGAAGAGCTGACGGCAGCCTCCTGCTTCGCGTTGGCCTGCATTGGAGTTCCCCCCAGCGTGTCCTCGTGTCTCTTTCCAGTGGGTGTCCTGCTGCCCCGGACAGGGGCCGTCGGGGCATATCCCAGATGTGCAAAAGCGTTTGTTTGCCTTGATGTATCGGCTGCTTCTGCAGCTTGCTGTCGTCTGTCTTGTCGTGTTTTCTGAACGCGTCCTGCTTTGCCAATCTCCTCCCCACTGATGTCGTCTTTTTCCGTTGCTTCTTCCTCCACCCCCCCCCCTTCTCGGTTTACCATCCGTGCAGCTGCATCACACACTACCATTGCAAATCAGAACTGATCTTGGTTGTGATCCACTCATCGGCCAAAAGAACAGGGTGAAGACGAGCCACAAGAGACGCCCAACCCGCGGAGCCAGACTGTCTTCTCCCGGCGTTGGCGAGACGCCACCGGCCGGGCCGTACATCCTCGCGCAGCTTCACTGTCCATTATTTTCTGTCATTGCGCACCCGTCCTGTCTTTCTCTCGATAACAGAATGCCATTGCTCATGGACCGAGAACACGCTATATCCACAGTACTTTTACACAAACTAGTCGAAACGAACTCTATACCTGCTCTAGACTCGTCGACTATTTAGCCAACTAATAGTGGCTTACACGAGGATCTAACCCCCCCCCCCCTCCCCCCCTTCCCCTTTCACACCCCTCCCCCCTCCCTCTATGATACGAAGTCTCATCAAGACAAAAAAGAAAAAAAAGCCCCTCGGCCCTAGTCTAGTCCAGTGGCGGCTGAACATTGACAACAACAACCTGGTCGGGAAGATTCTGTCTTGGACACAGCCGCTACCTTGCCCGTACCCCTGTCCCCCTGCTCTATGGCCCGCGGCCGCCCTCTGCCCTTGGCTCCCTTGGGCTTAGCTCACTCTGACCATGGCACCGCCTCGACCTGACGGTGAACCTCATATACAGCATGTGCTTTGTGTGTATATATGCGAATTGTGTGTTTATGTGCTGCCATTTTTATGTCTCTTGTTATCTTCGTGTTTCTTCCTCTCTCGCGCGCGCCCTCTCGCTTTCCAACTTTTTCTTTTTTCCCTCTGTTTTATAATAATCCCCGAGTATATGAGATGTCAACCGGCCGCTAATACCTGAAAGCCATCTGCAGAAGACGATCTCTGTCTCTCTGTCTCTCTGTCTCTCTGTCTCTCTGTCTCTCTGTCTCTCTGTCTCTCTGTCTCTCTGTCTTTCTGTCTCCGTCTCCCTCTCGCTTTCTCTCTTATTATCTGCACGTCACTAGAGTCCCAGTGCATGCTGGCTTTCCTTGGTCTCATCTCACAGATATATACATACACACCTGCATTTCGGTTCTCTCCTCTTTGCATTGGGCTCTTCCTTCCTGTGACCCATATCTTCCTCGTCGTTCCCCCCTCCTCGTCCTCTTTTCTTCCGCCCCCCTTCTCGCTCTTCTCTCTCATCCTCCCACCACCGACCCGACTCACCATTTCCCTGCCCTCTTTGGACACACCTTCGCTGCCTTTCCTGACGCCGCTTCTGCCGCTCGCTTAACGTCGTGCCTGCCGTGTGGTGGACTCTACTTGAACATACAGCCACATCTCCGCAACGCCGTCGTCCCGTCTGCCTTGTTCCGAGGCAGCCCATTCAGCCGGCAAACTGGAGAAACGAGTCAACATGGTGTTTTGCGCGTATTGCGGGAAGGGCTTCACCCGCAAGGAGCATCTGGAGAGACACATACCCAGTCGTATGTCGGCGCGGCCCCCTTCACCCCGTCGCCCCGTCGCCCCGTCGACCTAGATCCGTGCTGACACACCGACAGACACCAATGTGAAGCCTCACCGCTGCAGTGCCTGCCAGCTTTCATTTGCCCGAAGGTGAGTCGGAGAGCAAGAGGCGTGCTCTCGGGAGAGGACTGCACGGTCATTGACATTGTGGCACGCACGCAGAGACCTTCTACAGAGGCACCACTCGACATACCATGAAGCCCGGGACCCCATGGAGCCGCTGCCGGGCGGTGTTCCCACGGTGGCTGGCCGCACGCCGATCGCCTGCCAGAACTGCGCAAACGCCAAGACGGGATGTGACAAGCGGGTGCCCTGTTCTCGGTGTGCGGAGAAGAACCTGCCCTGCGCGGCGCGCTTTGCCCGGCGGTCATCCAAGGCGGCCGTGCGTGCGGCCCAGGCCAACGCGGCGGCAGCAGCAGTGTTCACAGCCCAGATGGTGCCGTCACCACCACAGCCGGGGCCGCCGCTGACGCCGGCCTTCATCGACATGGACCCGCACGTGGGCGTGTCCAAGGCGGAGTCGCCGATCCGGTCGCCGCTCGGGCTGGAGCACATGATGGTCGGCGGCGGCGGCGGCGGCGGCGTCGACATGTGCCTCCCCGACGGCAGCGGGCTCCAGCCGTCGCCGCTGCAGCAGCAGCAGCAACAACAGCAGCAGCAGCAGCAGCATCTGCACCAGCACGCGTTCCCGCCGCCGCCGAAGAAGTCGCCGGCACACACGCACGGCCACCTCAGCCCGGAGGACTTCTCGTCGCCCCACGGGCGGATCGAGATCCTGGACGAGTTCATGGGCTTCGGGGCGGCGACGGGCGAGTTCATGGGCCCGGAGACGAGCTACCACGACCTGATCTGGGCGGAATACCCGATGGACCTGGACATGTACGCGAACCCGCTGCACCTGACGCGGGCGGGCGACCTGGCGGCGTCGGCGCTCGTGCCGCCCTTCACGGCGAGCACGGAGCTCAGCGACATCTCGTCCAGCTCGGAGCCGATGACGGTGTCGTCGTCGCGCAACTCGGTGCACACGCGCGGCACCAGCATCTTCTCGTCGGGCGACAACGACGGCGCGGGCAGCGGGGTGCGCGGGATGAGCACGGGCAGCAGCGGGACGATGCACGACGCCCGGGGCAGCGTATTCAAGCCGAGCCCGGTGGTCGACATGGCGGCGATGCTGCCGGCGGCCGACGGGGGCATCCCCGAGTTCGAGGTGGTGGTGGCGTCGGAGGCGGCGTGGCCGCTGGCGCGCTGCAACCCGCCCATCTTCTCGGGGTCGTGTCCGCGCACGGCGATTGTGCACCTGGAGTGTCTGGAGCACAAGTCGAAGCAGGAGGGCACGTGGAGCCCGCTGGAGCACTACCTGGAGAGCCTGCCGGAGACGGCCGACGCGGCGCAGGTGGTGCCGCTGACGTCGCGGTCGCGCGAGAAGATGCTGGCCATCACGCAGAGCTTCCTGCACAAGGCGCTGGACATCCACCGGTCGGGGCTGTACCCCAAGAGCGGCGCGGCCGGGGCGTCGAGCCCGACGGTGGACTTCAACTTCCTGGTGCTGCCGCCGTCGCGCATCCTCGAGTACTTTCTGCGCAACTACGTGCACAGCCTGGCCATCTACTACCCGCTGGTGGTGGGCGGCATCGTCGATCCCAACGAGATGCTGGACAACAACCAGGCGTCGACGCTGCTGGTGCTGCTGATGATCGCCCAGGGCGCCGCGTCGGTGCCGATGGCCGAGGCGCGCTACCTGTCGGCCGGCCTGTCGGAGACGTGCCGGATCTCGCTGTTCGACATTATCGAGAAGAACGTCGAGCTGTCGGCCGACCCGCTGGCCCTGCGGTGCGCCCTGCTCTTCACCCTGCTGGGCGCCTGGGGCGGCGACAAGTGGCACATGGACATTGCCATGGGCCAGCGCAGCATGTATCTCTCGGTAAGTGCCTGCCTGGCTGGTGGTTCGCCCGGCTTGCACGGAGCGGTGGGGGTTTGCTGACGCGGTGGCCCGTCTAGATGCTCAAGCACGCCGGCATGCTGGAGGCCCAGCCGTCCATGGTGCCCAACTTTGGCAGCCAGACGAACACGGAGCTGCAGTGGCGCTCATGGCTGCACCGAGAGGCCCAGAACAGGCAAGCAGACTTTTCCAGACTTTTCCTTTTCGTGGCCGTCCGTCGTCTGTCGTCTCCCTCCTGCTGACCGCCTCTCAGGCTCGTGTACAACTGGGTGATGGTGGACCAGGAGCTCAGCCTCTTCCACGACACGGCTCCGGTGCTGTCCATCAGCGACCTGCAGTGTCCGCTGCCCAGCCCCGACGTCCTCTGGCTGGCGCCGACGGCAGAGCGCTGGCTGGTCACGGCCCAGAGCATCTACGGCTGCACCATGGTGCACAGCCACGGCCACGGCGGAACGGCCATGCTGGTGTCGCCGGCGCTGACGCCGTCGCTGTGCGACATCTTCCAGGACTTCCTGCACGACAACCTGGCGCGGCGCAAGAACAGCCTGACGCCCCAGCTGCTGCGGCTGCTGCTGCACCCGCTGCAAACGCTGCTCTGCCACCTGCGCACGATGCTCTCGTGCCTGTCGGACGTGACGCCGACGCGGCGCGCGAGCAACCGCACCGTCACCAAGGCCTCGACCATGCTGCGGCTCGAGGAGGTGCAGGCCCAGCTGCAGCAGTGGTACGAGCTGTCCATGGCCTACTACAAGGCCCATCCCGGCTGCGGCGTCACGCGCTGCAACCTGGTGCTCTACCATCTCATCTCGCTCAACGCCGTGTCCAACTTCCCCGAGGTCGAGCGTCTCGCCCGGCGCGACGGCCTCGCCAACACGCCCTGCTGGGACCTGGCCCTCCGCCACAAGCTCTGCATCCTGCAGCGCGAGGAGGCCGTCTTCCACTGCGGCCAGGTCCTGCGCCTGCTGCGCCAGATGGACCACGACCGCCGCCCCAGCTGGTGGAGCACCGCCCTCTACCGCGCGGTGCTCATCCTCTGGGCCGACAGCGTCTGCCGCCTGGACCCCAACTTCAAGCAGCACCGCGAGGCCACCACCGCCGGGACCTCCATGCCTGCTTCCGCTGCCGCTGTCGCTGCTGCCGTTTCCAGCAGCTCCGCGACGGCGACAGGCGTTGGTGCTGCCTCTGCTGCTGCTGCTGCTGCTGCTGCTGCTGCTGTTGCTGGAGCGGCTTCAGGCTCTGGCACCAATGCCGTCGCAGGCTCTGGCCCCGGATCTGTGGCCTCGGCCTCGTCGCCCGCACAGGCAGGGTCGTCTCCCAGCGGTCTGGGCCGGAGCAGCAGCAGCAGCCGCAGCAGCAGCGTGCACAGCTCGTCGGCCTCGCTGGTGGCCATCGACCAGGTCACCCCCGAAGACCAGGCCGTGATCACGTATCTGTGGCAGGGCGACGGCATAGCGGTGCTCACCCGCTGCGACGGGTCGCACTTTACGCTGGACAAGCCGACGGAGATCCTCACCTACGGCGTCACGCGGATCAACGAGGCCATGAGCACTCGCATCGGCGACGGCATCCGGCGCAAGCTGATGGCGCTGGCTGCGAACTGGGCCGGCGAGACGGTCGCATAGGTGGCCGGCCCTCGTCCCCTGCCGTCCTTTCTTTTACTCTTCTCCCCTGTCTCTTACCATCTACATTCCTTCTTCTTTTTTTTCTCAGAGAGTGCACTACCTGCTCGGGCAGGCGGGACTACGGGGGGGGGGGGGGGGGTTCCTACAATTTGTTTTCGCGGGTATCATCAATGGGATCAATGGGGTTCAGGAACCGAGGCAGAGTGCCATACAGGATCGGTTCAAAAGGGCGGGTGGGCAAGAAATTGGGGCTCCAACAGGAGCATTTTGCTTTTGGTACAGGCGTCTGTTGCTGGTTTTTTTTTGGTAGCTCCTCGGCTCATAGTGCTTTGCTGCTGCTGTTTGCAGTCTATACTTGAGATAATTCTGTCGCCCGGCGTGGGCTATACTGGCTAATGCTTACAGTCTTGGTCATTTTTGAGCTCTCAGTCCACTTTGCCCTTCTGTGGCCAGACGATCTTGGAAAGTTGCAGGACATGACGAGGTGGTATTGTCGGAATAAATCTGACAAGGCCATCATCGAACCATTGCATCAGAGAGTGTGGTTCGGGCTCGACATGGGAGTGGGCGTAGTAATCTGGGAGGGAGCAAGGGAGCAGATTCCTTTTCGGGCTCGGACGTCCAGGCTGCCATTCGGGAATGGAACACGCAGTACATAGTAGGACTGAGTAAGCGAGGGTGGGCAAAATGGGACGCGAACTTGCATCGTATGCAGCAGGGCTGCGAAGCGATGGCGTCGTAGGTAGAAGCGATGGTGGGATCGGCTGTGTGCCGACAGCAACCAGCGGCCGTTTTGTGGGACACCCTACGGGCCTGGACGAAGGACGAAGCCGTTTTCCTGAACGGCTCCGGTACATTGTTCTTCGGTACGAACCACGGCAAAGCGGACTAGCACGCAAAAGTCGGAATGTAACATGGGGCCGGTCTTTCCCTGCACTTGCATGTGACGAACAGGGCAAGTGTCCGTGGTCTACGCGTCTGTATACGCGTATGTGTACGCGTCTCTGTGAATGGGCGAGGAATGGGCATCACGCGACGCAGAGGCGACTTGATGCAGCAGGGAATACGTGATCGAAGACGCACTATTAGGTGTACGAGTAATATTACATAGTATCTTGGGGGAATTATTTGGTTCGAGACGCGCTAGGCCTAGTAAGGTTAGCGCGGGGTCGTCTTACTGGTGCAATTGCCTCTTTGGTACCTGTCTGGGAGCTTAGATAGTGCGCAGGCTGTGTGTGCCATAGTGCGCACTAACACGGCAGACGACAGGCTGGGCCGGCTGCCGATTAAGAAGGACGGCAGGGAAGAGAGTTCGGAGACGGGAAGCAGGCTGCAAATAAGACAGGCTCTGTCTTACCCTATTCGACAAGAAGGGGAGGAGGAGGGGAGGAGGGGGGGGGGGGTTGGGGTTGGAGCGGGCAAGCGGAAGACGAAGACGACCCGCCTGGAGCTGAGCTTCTGTCGGACATCCGTTGGGGTTGTGAACAGACAAGCGCGCAAGGATGTCATCATGGCCGCCGGGCTCCTCCAACAGCGGTCCCGCGGCTGTGGCGAGACGACGGGCAGGCAGGACGACGGCCGAGACGAGCTCGGTTTTCGCCAGGTCGACCTGCCCGCCAGAGACGCAGCCAGGAATGCAGCCAGCCAGCCAGCCAGCCAGCCAGCCAGCCAGCCAGCCAGCCAGCCAGCCAGGAGGTCGCGTCCAGGCCAGACAGCCCACTCTCCGGCACGGCGGAGTCTGGAGCGTCGGACTGCCGTATGGCCCGTGGACGTGGCAGGCTGGCGCCGGAGGTCGTTGCTGTCCATGTCCGGCAGCCCGCGGGAGCATCTGCGCCTTGCTGGCAGGCCCAGTCCGGAGTTTACAGCCTCTACAGCCGTCCAGGAGACTGCCTGCTCTGAGCCACGATGCCGGCCTACGTGCATCGGCTCCATCCTCGGCTCGCGACAAGCTCGAGCTGGCTGTCCCCCCCCCCTCCCCCCCGAACCTGACTTCCCCAACGCAAGCCGCGTCCTCGACGGATCTTCCTCCCGGACTCGTCTCCCAGACCAAAGTACCGTGACCTCTCTTTCCGGCACGTCTGTATAAGTAGCGGATTTGCTCGTGGGCCCGTTCCAACGTTTGCCATCCAGCGCCCCCCCCCCCTCCCTCCCTCCCTTCCCCCATCTCTCTCGCACAACGCACCTGTCCAGTCCCTCGACCATTCCCGAAAACGTCTAGCCTCTCTCTCCTCTACAGCAGCCCACCCCCATCGTCCATACATCATGTCTCCGGCAGCCACGCTCGACGTTGCGCCTGCGGCAGGCGCCCCAGCACGGCCGCTGGCCGGCAAGGTGGCGCTGATCACGGGCTCGGGCCGCGGGATCGGGCGGGGCATCGCGCTGGAGCTGGGCCGGCGCGGGGCCAACGTGGTGATCAACTACGGGCGCAGCAGCCAGTCGGCAGAGGCGGTGGTGGCCGAGCTGGCGGCGCTGGGGTCCAAGGCGGTGGCGCTGCAGGCGGACATCAGCAAGCCGGCCGAGGTGGCCGGGCTCTTCGACCGGGCGGTGGCGCACTTTGGCGGGCTCGACATTGTGGTGTCCAACTCGGGCATGGAGGTCTGGTCGCCCGAGCTGGACGTGACGCAGGAGCTGTTCGACCAGGTCTTTGACCTCAACTGCCGCGGCCAGTTCTTTGTCGCCCAGCAGGGCCTCAAGCACGTCCGCCCCGGCGGCCGCATCATCCTGACCTCGTCCGTGGCCGCCGCCCTGACCGGCATCCCCAACCACGCGCTCTATGCCGGCTCCAAGGCCGCCGTCGAGGGCTTCACCCGCGCCTTTGCCGTCGACTGCGGCGAGAAGAACGTCACCGTCAACTGCATCGCCCCCGGCGGCATCAAGACCGACATGTTTGACGAGAACGCCTGGCACTACGTCCCCGGCGGCTACAAGGGCATGTCCCAGGACACCATCATCGCCGGCATCGCCAAGGCCTGCCCGCTCGGCCGCATCGGCCTCCCCAGCGACATTGGCCGCGCCGTGTCGCTGCTCGTCAGCGAGGAGGGCGAGTGGATCAACGGTACGTCCCCTGCCTCTCTCAAGTGCTGCCCTCTCTCTCTCTCTCTGCCCCGTTCTAACCCGTTCCAGGCCAGGTCATCAAGCTGTCGGGCGGCTCGCCCGTCTGAGGAGCAGCCGACGTCAGCCGACGGGCGCGGAGCCGGGATGACACAGAGGACAACCCCGAGGACAACCCTCGCTGAAACTGTAAATGCAGGGCAGAATGCGAATAGAATCATTCTTCTGACGCTGCCCCCTCCCCCCTGTCCATTCCGTGATATGTCGTACACGCGTGCTTGACTCAAACAAGAACCTCGCCAAAAGAAAAAAAATATGCACTCCCAGCCGTATGACCTCGAAAAACGAGAACGCACGGCGAATCAACTCGGCTGCTCCAAGCCGCCGTGCTCCCATGTATGTAAAGGACCCACAAATCTCTCCTCCGTGTGGTGACATCAATGATGCGATTCTCCTGCATGGATGGGTTCTGATAAAAAACGAAAGATAGGCAACGTGTCGTGGGAGCGAGTGCTGTATCTTGGTGACCTGTAATATCGTCAACTAACCTCTAGCACAGGCAGCAGGGACGGGCATGCCTATCTGGCGTGTTTTCCGGCCTGTAAGAGGCAACTGCTCCGCGTGAGCACTGATGCGAGCCGGTTTTCGCACGCGAGGTCCTGCGGACGGACCAAAAAGGCATTGCTGGTTCGGCTCCGTGCAAGCCTGGCCTGCAGGACACGACAGCAACGGTGACCGTCCTAGCCTTGGTGCCACCGTGTGTGCTCGTGCTGCCGTCCTCCCGGGCGTCCTGGTCCTGTTCATTCCTGTTTTTTTGTGTGCAGCCCTCCGGTTCCGGTTGCGGATCAAGCCGAGAGTCGACCGTCAAAGACACACTCATCCACGGGAATATAAAAAAGGCTGATCCTGACTGATGATCCTGCCGCACGGCGCGGGATGGAGGTGTGGAGAGGGTGCAAGTGCGAGCATCAGAGGGGGTGGCACACAACAAGGGGGGGGGAGGGGCCATTCGGTTGAGTCTACAGCATGTCTGAAGTGCTGCCCTTGCCGGCTTTCCCCCCCCCCCTCTCCTTCTCGTGGGGCCCGTCCTACGGCCATCGTCCCGGATGTCGCAGGATGCCCGGCAGCGCTGTCGTGGCAGCCAGAAGAACGCAAATCGAGAGGCGGCAGATGCGGACAACGACGAGACGAGCACCCCCTTTGGGCGAGGAGCATGGCCGAGGCACCAAGACGCGGACGAGCTCTGCAGGGCCGTGCAGCTGGGGCTCTACTGTAAGAGGGTGTTCCCCCGTCGTTTCGAAAAGAAGGGTGTGGAGCGGGCGCTAGGACAGACTTGCCTCTGCATTCTGCATGCAGGAGTGGGACTGGCGATGTTTCAGTCACCGGTGCTGATGAAGATGGTGTGCAGCACTGGCCAACCGTGAAGCCGCTTCTCTCGCTGTTTTGAGGGGGGTGTCTCGGCAGGCGCCGCTTTTCGCGGTCTGGAACGCCGCACGGTTGGAGAGGCGAGAACACAGGACTTGACGAAAACGACATCGATAACGGATGTGGCAGCCCGGAACAGATCCTACAATGTTGCCATCGCCGAATCCCGGATTGCTCGATTGATACCGACACCATTCCGGGCGTCGGCTGCAGGCTGCCCGGCTTGTCTGGGCAGCCGTGCTGGGCGCATAGAAAAAAGATCGCCGCACTGCGGCCTGCGCAAAAAGAATGGCTCCGCTGGGGCTCGAACCCAGGACCTTCTGCGATCTCAAGATCGCTTGTGAAGCAGACGTCGTAACCAACTAGACCACGGAACCCCGTATTTGATTGGCTGTGGTGCGGATGAACAAACATATATGGGCCGCCTCCACGTAGCCAACTTGACTGAGCAATGGCCTGTGCGTACACGTTCCTGCTAGCCTAGTTTCTGAGGAAAAAGAAGAGAAAGCCAAGACGGAAAGCTAATACGGGTGTGGGGAAAACAAATGGAAAAAACGAGGACACGAGAACTGGGGAGAACTGGAGAGAACTGGAGAGAACTGGGGAGAACTGGGGAGAACTGGGGAGCTTCCTCATGCGCACTGTCGACGGCACCGCTTTGTGCTCGTTCCGCAAGAGGCCTATCAGGCAGGCTGACCAGACACGGCAGCAGTTCGGGGCCGGAGAGCACAGGATCCCTCCGTCGTCGCCAGGACTAGCCCTGTTGGGGAGACAATAAGCAGAGCGCGCTGTGCCCTTCTGCCCTTCTGCCCTTCTGCCCTTCTGCCCTTCTGCACTTCTGCCCCTCTGCCTCTCTGCCCCCTTCTGCCTCTCTGCCTCTACGCGGCGCCTGCTGCTGCGCCTGCCTGCTGCGGCTGCTTCTTATCATCTCCCGGCCTGTCCTCTCTCCTCTCTCGCTCCTGCGGCATGCTTTCCGCTCCTTGGCCACGCCTCACGCTTACTATGTACTCGGTACTCCCATGCCCCCCCCACGGCCCCTCGCTGTGCGATAGGACCAGCCGGGTCCCTTGGATAAATACGAGCACCTCGCATGGAAGACAACCGACACAGCGACGGCTCCAGGCCGTGGGATTCCAGCCTGCAGCTGACCTCTTTCGGGACTCGCATCCTGGCCTCGTCGCCCAAACGGAACGGCTGCCTTGTTCCCCCCCCCCCCCCCCCCCCCCCGAGCCCCTCGCCCTCCCCCCTCTCCCCTCCCCCTCCCGTCCCGTCGAGCTCCGCTTCCAGCCGGCGTCGAGTC
>JANSMH010000420.1:0-14745 GCA_029299595.1 Grosmannia serpens
GGGGGGGGGGGGGGGGGGGGGGGGGGCGGGGGGGGGGGGGGGGGGGGGGGGGGGGCGGGGGGGGGGGGGGGGGGGGGGGGGTGGACTTGGTGACGGCGTTGCAGACTTGATCCCAAATAAGCACATCATCTGGATTGTTTGCGAGCGCTGCATTCAAGAGAGGTTTGATACGGTCGAGGTCGAAGTCATCGGAAGTGATCGCCGGATTCAGTCTTGCCAGTTCGCTGAAGAGGGTTCTTCCACCACTGGAACGGAGCAGACGAGCGGCCGGAAGGATCTGCAGTGTCGAGAGGAGGACAAGGGCGATGTTTTGGAGCTCTGCAAAATAGTCAGTAATGCACGTTAACGGAGCTGGGCTGTATGTATCACCATTATGACCAAGCTTGCCCAGCGAGTCCAGAGTGGAGGGGATGCTCTGGTTTTCGCAGACCAAGGTGAACAAAGCGTGGAAAGCACCAAGGCCTTTCCCAATTGGATTATCTTTGATGATCTCCGACCGTGCCTGATCTGCCATGGCGAATGTGATGTTCTTGAAGATTGGAGAGATGGCCGGGACTGAAGTCGTCGTGTTTCGTGGTATTTTTAGTCCGTGCGGAAGCCACCGGCCACCAGCCACCAGCCGTTACTTTACAACTACGGAAATTTTGTTAGTAGCTTTAGTTCTATTTTAGGATATAATCATTCGTGTAGGACTAACCGAAATGTATGGCTGTCGCTGCTTGGTATCAACAAAACACTACAGGCTAATCGGCAAATAGCTGTATGATATACCCTGCACAGAAGCATTAGCAGGATTCGCTTTTAATCTCAAAGACAAACAAAACGACGTGCTTAAGAAAAAGATCCATAGCTGTTGCTGAGAAGATGATAAAGTAGCGTGGGAGGACGTATACAGGACAGAAATGCTGTCTGCCTTGCCTGCCAAGGAACGCCAGAGATGCTCCATCCGCCATGGCATTCCCACGTTTCATGTAGGTCTATCGCCCATCTCTGTTCCAGATCATCATTGTGGGTCTCGTCACCTTTTGAGAGCCCGGCGTCTGGACAGCTCTCAACAATTCAGGCGCAGGCGGCAGTGCCAGTGTAGGTGTCCATCCATCCTGGCCCCCTTTTGTCTTGCTACTGGCTCACATCCGACCCGCCTTGGGTAGCCGCGACGGAATAACGCAGTCAATACCCTGACATGTGGCCTCATGTCAGTAGGCTTCTTCCTTGCCGGAGGTGTTGCCAACCAGATGTCGGCGATATGGACCCTGGTTCTCGGAGCTGCTTTCTATACGCCCTATGCTGCCGGCCTGTACTGCAACAATCGGTACAGAAACGAGTGGTTCCTCCTGCTGGCTGCTGCTCTCTGTGGCATCGGAGCATCTCTTCTCTGGGCGAGCGAGGCTGCCATTGCAGTAAGGATGTCCAGAGGATGAGAAGCGTGGACGGTACGTGGCCCACGGTACTGTGCACACTTCTGTGGTCGACTGACACCCGTTCCTCTGGTAGGTATGTCGGCATCTGGATGGGCAACCGGCAGATGGGGCCGCTCGTCGGCGGCTCCATCTCCCTTGCACTCAATATCAACACGGCACATGCTGGCAAGGTTACCTATAAAACATACCTGGGCCTGGTGGCCATCTCTGCCCTGGGAGCGCCGTTGGCGCTGCTGCTGTCGCAGCCACAGGATGTCATCCGGTCAGATGGCACCAAGATCCCATACGTGGAGAAGACGAGCCTTGGCAGTTTGGCACTACCTACCAGTCCAACTACCTGGCGTGTAAGAACCATCTTTGAGCACGACCAGTGCAGCGTCGTTGTTGCTGACATAATATGACAGCATATTTCACCGTACGCGCCATAGTTGGCAGTCTCGGTTCATGTACGTGTTTGTGCTCGTTTTTGTCACGGCGTCATGGGCATGGAATACGGCAGCACGATCGCCTACGCTGTCGGCACCACCCACTGGGGCAACACCAACCAGATGATCCTGGGCTTCTCGCTGTGGGGCATCACTGTCCCCTTTGCATAGTACTCTGCTCGCCGTCTTTGGCGACTGGAACGTGCCGGCCGCTCCGACCGAAGAGCCAGTCGACAGCGCGCAGACGTTCGAGACGCAAACCGTGACCCTCTGCTTTGAAGGAAAGGTTTAGAACGTTGTATGCATTGGAAAGCCTACAACTTGTTAAGGGACAGGAAGGACTCCACAGCTAAAGAGGTTTCGTACAGGCCCTTCATGTTGCATACGTCGTAGCGTATAGATTAGAAAACAGATAGACAGCTACGCTATTGGCATGTGGCTACAGAGATCCAGGATGCGATGTACATAGTACATTGGGGACTAGAACTACAGTTTCCCCTCCCACCCTTGCTTCCATCTTTGCCTTCTGTCTGTTCCATTGTCCATATAATGTCTATCTGGCACATGTTAATATACATTGCGACCCCGAGGCGACATGCTGGGCCCACAGTGACATCGCTACTGCTGCTGCTGTATGAAGTGGTGGAAATGCGCACTGACGTTTTCGGTCTGAATTGACCTGCTACATCGGGCCAAACGCAAGCTTAACGGATGTCACGGCAGCTTCTCGCCCTGCACCAAGCCTTTGCCAATATCCCGCACCTCTCTGGACTGGAAGAGCATGCAAAGCTGCAAGAATAAGATACCACCAGATTGCAAGTCGAGCCGATGGATGTGTGGAACTTGCGGCGAAGCCGGCTAGAATGTGCCCCTAACATACTCCGTACCCACTTAGGTTAAGTATCGAATCCATTATCCTAAACCAGCAAGGACAAATGCCTCGATTAGGAACACACAAGATCCTAGGCTGTGTAAGTAATACTCGGGTTGTTCAAAGTCCCGTCTGATCCTTGATGGCAGGGTTCGCCCCGAAACGCTCGGGCGCCAAATGATAAGGAACAGCAGGCACAAGGTTGACGTCTTACGATTTGTGCCGCAGGGAATACAGCAGCTTATCCCGGCCTCTGTGTGCGCATCCAAGACTTATTCGGTGCGTATTGTGGCTCGCTGTCAGGTCCTGCTGTGCAACATTTCGACTGGGTTATGGGTATCCCACTCTGTAGGGCTTGATTCCAACCTCAGAAAATCCCAGCAGATATAGAGAGAAGCATCCGATATTGTTCGTGGAAAGAGCCGTGTCATCTACCGAGAATTGGGTGGTTTGGCTATGGCGAATTGCCGATGCTGCAAAGAATTAGCACAATGCATTATGCACCTTTGTGGGAATGCCGTTCTAGCCTGTCATACGTTATATTATCTCACTATTTCGTAAGATGCAAGGCCCACTCGTCCCCTCCTCCGCTTGTACTCTTCCGACATGGTCCAGTCGTGCTCTTCACTAAAAGTTTCTGTTACCATTGGATACGACGGCGGGTTGAGTCGCTGCCGATCCCGACAGTTCCCCAATTTGGTGGGCACCAGGAATCTTCTCACGGCCGGTCAAGAGCTTCCTCGTTGCAAGAAGCTTTTCCCCGAGGAATGACAGGTCTTTCAGTCCAGCGAAAAGCCAATGCTACGCCAAGTGCATAAATACGAGTGTTGCTATCTAAGGGGGGGGACTACATACCTGCAGAAAACGTACAAGTGGGTCAGTTCTGCTTTGCCAAGACATTTTTGGTATCTTGCGAGTACGAGTACATGCCATGTATTTTCCCGTCTTACGGCCAGCTTTGATGGCGGAAGTTGCCATGTCTGCAAGCTAGAACCCTTTCGTCAAGGTCGGCGGCGGCCAGAACTCAGAGTCTACGGGCCGTGGCAGCAAGTACCTCTACCCCTAACTACAAGGCCAACCCGGTCACCGATTGGTCGCAGCCCCTGTTTCCGACCAGACTTTTTTTTTTGAACCAGGGTAGCTGTTTATCATACACAACTTATCGATTGGAACTCGACTCGTCAGAAAACGATGCGTGTTAGTTGTTAATAACGCACCCTCGTGGATTGCGTTGAATGAGGGACATTGCCAGGACGCAAGCATGAATTTGAAGGACCTTCAGATAAGTAATCCCCCGGAACCTCGGATGACGCACTAGGGTAAACGGGGTACGTCGTAAGCCTACGACGATGCTCGGCTCTGCGTCCTAACTGTCTTCGGGTCCGAAATTGGTGCGTTAAGGTTGCCCTAGACATTTTCCTCACACCCTAAAACGCTCCGCCTTTTATGCATAGCTAAAGCTCGAAGCGGGATGGCTCGTACAGCGCTATGTGTCAATTCTAATTTCTGAGGCCCAATTTTCAGGGTGCCAATGCTTACCCACCTGCTGTTATTGGCTGACATCCGAGAACAGGCGTAAAAGCATCGCTGGCACTTTATCCCGGAAGCCGCAAACCTCTTTCCGCCCCCAAGTACGCGTAACGCGCCCCGTAACGATAGTGCTCTGAACAAAGCTGAGACATGGGTGGATTGCTGTGTCTGTGGTAAAATTTGCAACGATAGCGTTCCAAGACAGCCAGCATGATGCGAAATACGGCAATGCCAAGAGCAGAGAACAAAGAAAAAAAGAAGAGGAAGCAATAGTGTCCAACTTGATATTTGTAGGTCTCATAGTCTTGCACTAAACTGTAGCAGGGCAGCCCGTTTCAGACAAGATTCTTGACGCTCTTCTCCTGCTGCTCGTCCACCGTGACAACCACCTGCGTAGTTTTTGTGATGCCGTCACTCCTGGTGGCCGGAACGTTGACCTGAAGAATGCTCTCGGTCGAGTCCATACGGCCAGCCACAACCTCGGCCTGGGTTCCCTCCCGGTCATACATTTCAAACTCGTTGGCCGTATGGTGCGATTTAAAGGTTCGCCGGACGCCGCTGGCGTCGATGTTGCGAATGTATCCTTCTCGCCCGTACGTCTCGCGCGACTTGTCGCTGCTTCTTCCTGCCAAAATGGTCTTGAAGAGGGGCTTGAGCGCTGGGAAGCATCCGGCCACCATTGCTGCGCAGATTTCGACGGTAGTCCTGTAGAGGGCCAAAGTTAGTGCTTATTATTTAGGGGGCTGGAAGTTCTGGTGGCTGCACACCAAATTGTGATATCCACACTGTCAAACAGGAAGTCTCCATGCTTGCCGTAGTTGTTGAGGAAGGTGATCTTGACGATTCCTGCAATGGTGGCACTGTATTATGCATAGTTAGAAAAAAAAAAACAAGAAGGCATCACGAGGGCGAGTCGCCGTCACGACGGAACACGTACAAAACACCCAGAGACAGAATGCCTGCAACGGCCGCCTTGGTCTTCCTGTTCAGCCGGACCTTCCACAGCATTGGGATCGGAAGAAGCGCAAAGATCAGATCGGTGAGGACGGAGACGCCTGGCGTTCCACTCGTTAGCCAACGCATACCGTAGAGGATGAGTAGACAGCGTACTCGAGTTGAAAAATGCAGCAAATTTCAGATTGCTAGAAGGGATGCATGTGCCCCCCGAGACGGATGAATCCCACGTAAACGCCAGCGGCCGGCACTGGAAGAAGACGGTTACTGGCACGCGGTCAGCTGGCCGGTCGTCACGATGTCTGGGCGACGCGAGAGAGCTGCATACAAAAGTTTCCCGTGGCCGAGAGAATGGTAAAGACGATGGTGCCCCGGATGAAGCGACGGAAGCCAGGCGTGGGGGTCATGCGCAGGAGGAAGAGCCCGACGCTGACCTTGGCGAGCAGGAGGCCGATCAGACACAGAGGCTGGGTGACAAAGTTGAGATGCAGGCCGCGGACAATGTTCTCGGTCGGCTGGATATACTCCTTGTGCTTGCCGCCGCCGAGCTGCACCTCGGGGATGATGACCATGAATTCTGTAAAGAGGACGACCTGTCTCCGCGAGAAGGCCGTCAGCGTCTGTTTCGGTTACGAGCCTTGCGGGCGGATGGGATGTGCTGTACGAACCATGGCGGCAACCATGCAGTAGTCGTCGCGGCCGACATGTCCAATCATGGTGGCTCGCACCCAGATGCGAAGAGCCACCATCACCAACGAGATGCCTACCAGCGTCCCGCAGATGATAAGGATCTGGGGGCCTCTGTTTACGTCCGGCCGAATTGTGGAGGTCGTGTCCGCCATGTTCTGCCGTGCTGTCTGCGTGCTGTTGGATGGAAGGGGAAGGGATGGGCCTTGTTCTGGAGACGCGGGGCCATGCCCGCTTTATGACAGAAGGATGATGCTGTGCCTGTCCCTCGTGGCAGTATGGGAGTCTGGGCGATTGCAACCGGACCCCAAACCTGGGCAAGGCGCTGTCACTGCGTGCAGAGATGTCCCGGGCACGTTTTTGCTGCACAGAGTAGCCACACGTCCCGGGTTTCATCATCTGCCCCCATTGCCACGATCGGCCATCGGTATCAGCTGGAGGAGGCCAACTGGTCCCAATGTAGCTGTACAACGATGACGACTCGCCCCCAGCCTCCCCACCGATACGAGTGCAGGACCAATACTGACGGTCCGAGACAGCTCGTATAGAGGCTCCCAGCTGCTATAGGCTCTCGTCCATCACGGGATCCACTCCTTTCCGGTTCACGCGGGCTAGCCGTGACTTTGCTTGCCGTCGTTGTACTCATACATGCAGGTAGCCCCCCCCCCCCCCCCCTCTCCTCTCCTCTCAGGGGTTCGGATCCTGGTTCGGCGGGCAGCACCAAGACCAGCTCAGCCCGTCTGCGAGCAATGGCCGCAATTTCATGGCATGCAGTGGGGCCACGCACTACTGCGTACTATAGTAGCTCTGAGCCGGCCGGGGGGCTCGTAAGATGCCCCCGCTTGGTGCGTGCTGCAAAGGCGAGGCCAAACCAGTCCATGTCTTCCATCGCAATCTGTCTCCTGCCCTCCTGTCTCGCCGCCATGGCAAGCCCGAGCCTGCAATCAAAAACCTGTCGCGGCCGGGTTACGTCGGGGCGAGAAACTATTGGCACGCAATATTGGGAAGGGCCTTGCTAGTTGCAACCGGCCTTTCTGCTTCGAGACCGGGCCCGTCTTCCCCCCTGCGTCGGCCTCGTGGCAGCTGCAAATCTCTGCCTAGAATAAAAAGGTACCGTGCCTGCCCAGACTCGGCCGTTTTCTCACGCTCTCTACTTGCTTTCTTATTCTCGGAAACAAGCAAGCTCTCGCCTTGCCACGTGCAGTCTACCCGCACTCTCTTCTCTTGTTTTACCCCCTGCCCCAACAGCGTGCCGCGTTGTGACAAGTCAACATGAAGCTTGTGCCTGCCTTTGCTGCCGCGGCCGGCATCCTGGCCTCTGTGGCTGTTGCCGAGCCCTCACCGTTCTCCTCGTCGCTTAGTACCCGTGACCTGGCCGAGGACGAGGTCACGTTTAAGGATCTCGTGTCCAACATTACGAGCAAGTTCAACAGCCAGCTCAAGGCCAAGAAGAAGGGCTGTTCGTGCACGGCGGACAAGGTGGTCTACCGCCGGGAATAGTATGTTGTCGTCCCACGCACGCTGAGGGATTAGTCGACCCCCGTGCTGACTTTGAGTGCAGTGGCAAGTTGACCAGGCAAGAGAAGCTGGACTACATTGGTGCCGTCAAGTGTCTCCAGAGCCTGCCGCCCAACACGCCGGCCAACGTGTCTGCGGGTGCCATGTCTCGTGTAAGTTGTGTTTCCATGTTCTCGTGTCGCGGATGTATCGAAGCAGTAGCTGACCCGACATCTGGGGGACCAGTTTGACGACTTTGTTGTCACGCACATCCAGCAGACGCTGACCATTCACTACTCGGGCAACTTTATGGCTTGGCATCGGTGGTTCTTGCACTCGTACGAGAATGCACTGCGCCAAGAGTGCAACTACACCGGCTATCAGCCTGTAAGTGCGGTTTCTCGTCCCGTCTGTCCCTCGCCGGAACATGCAACTGATCAGTCGCCCAGTACTGGGACTGGCCTCTGTATGCCTCGGCGCCCGAGGACTCTCCCCTGTTCAACGGCAGCGACACCAGCATCGGCGGCAACGGAGACTACATTGTGCACGACGGTCCCGTCATCTCGCCCCCTGACGGTGTCGGCGGTGGCGATATCCAGCTGCCGGCCGGCACTGGCGGCAGCTACGTCACGACTGGTGCCTTTGCCAACATGACGGTCAACCTCGGCCCCGTCGGCGGCCTGCTTGGCGTGGACGCCGGCCCGGACGGTGGCCTGGGCTACAACCCTCGCCGGCTGAAGCGTGATCTTGGTGGCGCCATGAACACCAGATACGCCAACTACACCACCGTGTTGAGTGAGTGGTCACAGAGACCACAGAGACCACAGAGAAGCTCGACTCGAGCATAGACATTGCGATTACTAATCGTATACGCAGACCTTCTTACGTCTCCCAACATCTCGGCGTATCGCCACATATCCGAGGGTGTTCCCTACACCGTTGAGATTGGGCCCCACGGCGGCATTCACTACACGATTGGGTAAGCTTCCTGGGCACGCAAGCCGTCCGAGTCTTCATCTAACAAGTGACACAGTGGCGATCCGGGCGGTGATCTCTTCACGTCCCCTGGCGACCCTGCCTTCTGGTTCCACCACAGCCAGATGGATCGGATATGGACTCTCTGGTAAGTCGAGGCATGGCGAGCACAGGTTGCCGGCATCGGTGGCATGAATCTGACAAGCATTGGCGGCAGGCAAACCATCGATCCCGCCACCCGCAGGAGCGACCTCAACGCGACCAACTACGGCCACATTACGTGGGCCAACAATCCCGAGTCCCGCTATACTGAACTCAACGACACAATCGACATGGGATATGCGGCGCCATCGGTCACGATCAGGGAGGTCATGGACACGACTTCGGGGCCGTTCTGCTACTTCTACGTCTAAGAATTTAGGTCGTAGGTCGTTATGCTCCCATATGGTTTGCCTCTAATACGCCAAGTTTCACAGTGTACAAAGTTTGGAAACGAGTATATAGCTATTTAATATACCCACATGAAGGGCAGCCTCGTATATTCGGACAAGCAAACCAGGGAAATATGCACGCCCTCCTGGCCCACACAGACGGCTTCGGACACACCAGAAAAGAAGCTTCCGACGCTACATGCAAAAAGTTTAGGTCCTGTACTGGCAGTTGTCGGTATAGTGGCCCTCATGGCGACACACAAGGCACCAGGCCTCGCCGTCGGTGTGAGCAAACGGACATTCCTTGGACGAGTGAGGGAAGTTCTTGTTGCACTCCTTGGTCTTCCACTTTAGCAGGTTGATGTTCGAGCCCGAGAAGCTCTGGAACAGGTTCTGCTCCGCATTGGTGTGCTGGAAGCCACACGAACCGCTCTTCCTGCAGCGGATGCCGTCGCCGCAGTCCTGGACGCGGTGCATGCGGCGATGGCGGCTCTTGGGGTCCGACCGACGCACCGTCGACCAGCCGTCGTTGCTGTCGACGCTGCCTGGGCCGTGCATCTCCTGCGGCTCCCAGTAGGTGGCGACGTGCTCGGCTGCACCCACAAACGGCTGCTCGCGTCGCTCCGGCGCCGTCGCGGCAAAGGTGGGCGAGTCTGGCCGGGAATGCTCGGACAGCGGCGAGTACATGTTGCTCGTCTTTGTGGACGGAAGCCCCCGCTGGAAGCGGCTGCTGTACTCGGGCCACGACATGACGGTGAAGCTCTCCCGGAATATCTTGCGCACGTCGTGGACGACCGTGTCCATGTTGTTGACCATGGGAAACTCGACAAACATTTCCGTCTTCGTCTCGGACTGGGTCGTGTAGAACAGCCGGCCCAGGGTGATCAGCTTCTCGCAGACAAAGGTCTCGACGTCGTCCTCGTCCGGGTCGGCAAAGTCGCACAGCACGACCGTCTTGGCCGGATCAATGTTCTTCAGCCGCGTGGAGCGGAAGTTGGTAAAGGAGATGTTGGCGAAGATCCAGTCCAGATGCTTGACCGTGAGCAGCTCGCGGTTGTCGGCCTGGAGGCGGTAGTAGTCCTTGGATATGCCCGAGCTCCAGGCCCAGAGCTCGACCCGGATCCCGTAGTCCAGGATCATCTTGATGGGCGGAATCATGTCGCGGTCGCCGGTGATGGCGACAAACGCCGTCTCGGCCTTTCTCTGCCTGGCCCCGGGGTCAAACCGGGCCATGACGTCGAGCTCGGTGGCCTTGCAGCTCATGTCGGCCGACATGGCGGTATCCACCTCCTTTTCCTTGCCGTTGTAGCGGTCGTAGATCTTGGTCTCGAACTGGCACTTTTTGAACACGTTCCACACCGAGTCGTTGGGCGGCGGGCGGGAGCCGTAGAGAAACGAGGTGCCCTGGCTGCGGCCGTCGAGGATTGCGCTGATCAGCCGACCGACATCGATGCGGAGCCGCGGGTCGCGGTCGCTGTCGGCCAGGCCGGGCATGCGGTCGTTGCCCGAGGCAGCAAACTTCTGGGCCTCGATCCATATGTTCGAGTCGTCCACAAACAACATGCAAGTGTCGACTACGTCTGTGTCTGTATACATCATGGCTGGCGTGTGTTGCTGAAGGACGAGGAAAGACGGATGTGTGCTGCATATGGGGGCAGATATCGAGAGTCTGTTACGGGATGGCAATGGAATAAATAGGCCTCCAAAGGCAGGGCGCGCAAGACGAGTCTCCTTGCACTTTTCACTTTTCCCTGCCCGACGAGATGCCCGAGAAGGTTGGGTAAGCCGACCCTACGCCTCTGGAAGCTGCCCTGTTGAACGCGGTGCACACCACCATCAAAGCAACGCCACCCGCTCAAGCCTATCGGATGCTGCCAATTGCGCGCAGCTGCAGCTCTGCTGGTCATCTGCGCAAAGGACGCCTCCAGCCAAGGCATTGCCGGCGCGGGATGAAAAGCCAGGCCTGTAGAGAGCCAAAATAGCGGTTCCTATGCCACACCAATGTGGTCGCCTTGTCACGGCGCCTGCGGTTCTGCAGCTCTGCTGCGGCCCAGGGCTAAGAGCGCCTTGTGCACAATTGGAAATACAGCCTCGCGCAGTGACAAGGCGCAGGCCAGCAGACGGGATCGCAGCCCAACGACGAGAGGCAGACGCCTGCCGACGCGTGGCGCAGCTCGTTTCCGGTCGTCATGTTCGCTCTATTGGGCTGTCATGCTCGCTCTATTGGGCTCTATCTAGTGATGCATTACTGGCTCTATGCAGTCTGCAGTCTGTGCAGGAGTTTGCGTCAAGGGCCGCCTCACGGCCATATGCCGGTGACAAACGAGTCGACGTAGGGATAGTCGGCGGCCATGCCCATGATGACGCTGTACTCGTCGCGCAGCAGGTCGGAGCCCTCGTTGGCATAGGCGGCGTAGCGGCTGAGCTCATGCCGCCGCAGAGCCACGTTCCAGGGGAAGCTGGAGTGAGCCACGCCCATAAAGGCGCTCGCCTTGAACATGACTAGAAAGTCGACCAGGGCCTGCTGGTCAAAGGTCAGGGCGTCGAGCTGCCGCGCGAGCGGGCCGTCCAGCAGGTCGTGCTTGGTGACGACGGAGACGTTCCGGGGCTCTGCGGCCAAGGGGTCGGCAGCCAGCCGCCGGGCGATGTAGGCGGCAAACAGCCGGACGACGGTCTGGTTGCCGGAGGCGACGTAGACGACGCGCAGCCCCGAGCGCTGCAGGTTGCGGAACTGCTCGTCGAACTGGTCCTCGACGCGCGAGAAGCGCCACTGGTCGGGCGGCCAGGCCCAGAGGGCGTCGGCCTCGAGCCGCAGGTGGGCGCCGTAGTAGGCGTCGGGGTGGATGGCGTTGGCCGGGTCGATGGACAGCCGGAAGCGCTGCTGCAGCGCCAGGAGCACGTGGGCGGCCAGGACGCGGGTGTCGCGGCGGAAGGACAGGATCTTGCCAAACTCGTGCACAAAGGCGTCGCCGTCGGCGCGCACGGGGTACTCGAGGAAGGACTGCTGCATCTGCACGTGCACCGGCCGCGTCGGCTCGACGGCCACGGCCTGCTGGCCCAGCCACGCGTCGAAGAGGCGGCGCCACGCGCCCGGATACTGCAGGCCCTGGACGGGGTGGTCGGGCTCGAACTGGTCGCCCAGCAGCGGCAGCGGGTCGCCGCGGCGCCGGTCGTAAAAGGGAAAGTCCTCGGCGCGGTCGTAGAGGCGCATGCCCGGACAGCCGGCCGTCAGGTGGCGCACAAAGGCCGCGCGGTCCAGCAGGTAGTCCATGGGCATCTCCGTGGCCGTCTCGATGTCGGCCAGGTTCGCCGCGTTGCGCAGGGCCATGGACGGCACCACCAGGGCGCCGCCACCGTGCATGGCATACCGGATGCACTTGAGCATCTGGTTGCGCAGCATGCCGATGCCGCCGTGCTGGCCCTCGCAGCTGAAGAGCAGTCCTGGCCGGAAGCGCGTGCGGGCACACACCTCCTGGATGGGCCGGTAGTCGATGGGTGCCGGAAACTCGACGGCCATGGCCTGTCGGACAAACGCGCTCTCCTCCCGTGACGGCTCCTCAGACGCGTGCAACAGGGACACGACAGCGTCGCGTAGTCCCAACAGCCGAAAGCTCCAGGCGAACAGAAAGGCCACGGCCAGCGGCACAGCCACGCGCAGCCGGCCGCGCAGACGGTCGTCGAGAAGCATGGCGGCTGTTTGGTGAAGCACTTCCTCCGTATGCAGACCCGGGAGAGGGCCCTCGTCCGCGATAAGAAGCCAAGAGAAAGAGCTGCAAAGCCTATTCGCCCCTCATAGTGACGGCGAGAATTTGGCCGACAGGATTCCGGGTTTCAGCCTCGTTTCAACAAGCGTCTGCCTGCAACGACTCTCTTTGGTCCGGGAGAGCCATCCGCGCTGTAGGGTGGATACACGGGCAAGCGAGGGCTCCGCTGGCGAGATTAGGGGGGGGGGGCGCCGGATTGCCCAAACAGTCAAACGAGAGGATCAGCTCCGATGTGGAGCGTGCGGCTGTCTGCCACGTAACCCCCGAGCAGCCATCACTGCGTTTGCGTTGCATTTCGGCAGAAAAAGGCGGTGAGCGCGATCGGCGGGAGCCCTGCTCGCAGGCTGTGCTCCGCCCAGTATTAATAGGCAGCCAGAACCTGGCGATCGGCTGGGTGGGGATTCGTCCTGTAACCTTTCCGACCTTTCCCTCTCCTACTCCGTACTCCACCCCACCGCTCCCACCATGGACGTCAAGTCAGAGCTGCAGGCCATCCGCACGTCCGTCGACTCCCTCTGCGAAAATGTCCAAGATCTCGAAATGGCCCACGCCGAGCTCCGCGCCGTCAGCGCTGAGGTCTGCGGCCTCATCGCCGGGATCGGGGTTCTGGAAGAGAACATCGACATCCTCAAGACCAGGGTCCGCCAGCGGTTCGAGAACCTCGAGGTCGAACTGAAACAGTCCGACACCTGGCTCCGAAACCACCGGCTCGAGAACCCCATGATGCCGATCGAGCCCCTCGTCATCTGGGACCCGGTCAAGGGCATGGAATATCCCGACCCCAAGCTGTTCCCCAAGAACGCAAAGGAGTTCTACGCGCTGCGTACGTCCAAGACCTGCCGCCATCGACGCATGCTGAGCTACCTCATCTCGTTCTATGGCGTCGAGCTGCCCGTGGCCGCGCCTGCCACCCACGGATCGTCGCCCTTGCCCGGCCTCGAGCACCTCAAGCTCGAGGGCGACCATGACGACACCCGCGACTCGGCGCACATTGCTGTGCAAGCCCTGGCGGACATGTTCGGGCTCTGGGAGGAGAACTTTGTCAGCTTCTCGGAGAGGGCCGAGGAGTGGGCCGAGAAACAGCCCGTCGCCGCCAAACGCAAAAGCACTTCGAGCCGGGAAGAACCGCTGTAGCGCACGTAATCTCGAATGAGATGGCAGCACTAGCAGCGAGTCCCCGCAGCTACCGACCTCATTAAGTGGAGAGGTCCACCTGGCATTCAGCCTAATGCCCTCTAGCTCGCGTCTTTTGTCTTAAGATACATCATATCATGACTAGTAATTTCAGTCATATGCTCCATGCTGTCCAGTTGGTTCGTGGAGAAACCAGCATATTCTGGGGATGCCCCATGTTCGTGATGCCGTGATCCACCTGCTTGGACGTCCGAGTGGATCTTGATACGTGGTGGAAACCGTCTAGCGTCTCTGGTTGTTGCCCACACGATGTCCACACAATGTCCATGCGCTGGAAAAGGACATCAAATGAACATCGAAGCCCATGAAACAGCAGTCTTGCGACGGGCAGCAGTGCCCAGCCGCGTCGTGCCGTGATGCCATACTCCGTAGATCATCATCGCCCAGGATGTCTGAGCCAGCTTCGCCACAGGAGTGACTCGCACAGTGGAGCTTTCGCCGCCCTATCGAACTGATACATTAATGGGAATGTTCTCCCCTGGTAACTAATGTGTCCATATAGGGTAGAGATTTTCACGCTTGCTCAAACACCTCCAACGAATCCTGCCTACGATAGGTCTGCTCCCAGTTCTTGTCAATGCCCATGGTACATGTGAAGAAGCGCTATATCCCGGCAGCCATGGACCAAAACAGCACGCCCTCGCCGCCAGGCTCTGCCCAACCTTGGGCGTTGATGACGCCTTTGCCGACCCTGGCTTCCTCCAGCACCCTGAGTCCCATGTGGATGTAGACGTCTCTGGCGTGTGTATTGGTGGCCTCTAGATAGACGGGGACGCCTTGATCCTGGCCCTTCTTCACGAACGGCTCGATAAGCTTTCTGACGGCACCTGGGCATGACATACGTCAGCGAAAAAAGTCGGACAAGAGAGAGGGGGGGGCGGGGGGGGGGGGGGGGGGGGGGGAAAAGGGGGGGTTTTTTCTACTGTGCTGCTCGGGGGGGGGAGGGGGCGGCGAAATTAAAATACCAAGAGGTGGCGCGCCTCGGGGTGTTCTCTT
>JANSMH010000421.1:0-14619 GCA_029299595.1 Grosmannia serpens
TCGTCCTAACACTCCTGATCCTCCTCTCTTCAACTCAGCATTCCGGCCATCCCGACGCACGCCAGATCCAACCGCCACACAGTCTACCGTCCTCCCTCCCCCCCCCCCCCCCCCCCCCCCCCCCCCCCCCCCCCCCCTCTCCCCCCTCCCTCATCGTGTCCTTTTTCCCTCTTGGCCCTCGCCTCTAGCGGGTTTATCAGTCGATCACCAAGAACGGGCAGGAACAATTGCTCCGAACAGGGAAAAAAACTGACGATCCAGACCGGTGCACATTGTGTTTGTTGGCGCTGGCGCCGTTGGATGCTTCTATGCGTCCCGACTTCATCATGTGGGTGCCCTGCCTTCCCTGCCTTCCCTGCCTTCCCTGCCTTCCCTGCTTTCCCTGCTTTCCCTGCTTTCCCGTCCATGCTGAAACCTCTTGGACCCGTAGCCGGACAGCAACGTGCACGTGTCCCTGATTGGCCGGTCCAACTACGCGGCCCTGGCCAAGGACGGCGTGCATCTCGAGACGCACTCGTTTGGCGACTACGACTTCCGGCCGCATGCCGTCTTCCCGTCGGTCAAGGCGGCCACGCCGGCCGCGGCCGACAGCATCTCCGAGCACGGCGAGCATGGCGAACACGGCGAGCACGGCTCGGACTCGGACTCGGACTCGGACTTGGGCTCGGACTCGGACACGGACGACGGCAGCGACGAGGTGGACGTGCTTCCGAGCCCGCCCAAGAGCTGGGACTTTGTCGTGGTGACCACCAAGGCGCTGCCGGACCGCGGCGACGACGCGGCGACCATTGCGCCGCTCGTGGGCCCGACGACGGCGATTGTGCTGATCCAGAACGGCGTCGGCGTGGAGGCGCCGTACCGCCGGCGCTTTCCGCAGACGCCGATTGTGAGCGGCGTGACGGTGGTGAGCGCCGAGCAGATCCGGCCGGGCGTTATCCGGCAGAACCGGTGGACGCGGCTGCACCTGGGCGCCTACACGTACTCGGCCGAGTCGAAGCCGCCGCGGTCGGCGTCGACGGCGTCGGCGGCGTCGTCGGCGCCGACGCGCGGATGGCTGTGGGCGGCCGCATCGGAAAAGGAGCTGACGCGACGCGGCCGCGAGGCCGTGGCCCAGCTGACCGACTGGTGGACGCATCTGGGCGGCCTCCGCGACGTCGAGCAGCTGGACGAGGTCGGCCTGCAGACGGTGCGCTGGCACAAGCTGTGCATCAACGCCGCCTTCAACCCGTCGGCCGTGCTGTCGGGCGGCCGCGGCAACGCCGACATGGCCTCGGACCCGGAGCTGCGCACCCATCTGCGCGGCGTCATGGAGGAGATCTGGCAGGCGGCGCCGCGCATCCTCGGCCGTCCGTTTCCCGAGGGCTATGCCCGGCCCGACCGCATCCTCGCCAGCACCGACCGCAACAAGGGCGCCCGGCCCAGCATGCTGCTCGACTGGGAGGCCGGTCGGCCGCTCGAGCTCGAGGTCATTGTCGGGAACCCCGTGCGCATCGCCCGTGCCCGTGGCGTCGAGCTGCCGCGCATGCAGACCCTGTATGCGCTCCTGCGCAGCGCCCAGGCCGTGCGCGAGAAGAAGAGGCTCAAGGCGAAGCTGTAGGTGTGTGTGAGAGTGTGTGAGTGTGAGTGTGAGTGTGAGTGTGTGTGAGTGTGTGTGAGGGAGATTAAGCCATAAACCCACGCCGTTATTGTATTCTGCATCTTTCTGTTCTTCCATGTATTTATCATCTCGATTTGGTCCTCAACTAGCAAGCCCCAATTCGCAGTGTCCATTCGTTGGGGGGCCACAGCGTCCACTCGTCGGAGTCATCCATATCATACACGTGAGCACACCGGTCACTTGGCCCACGGCGCTCTTGTCAGGCCGATCTGTGCGGCCGTCGAGCCTCCGTCCTGCTGGCCCGGTCGCGAAGGCAGGCCCGGTCTTGTCGTACGGGCAGCTGGGCCGGCTGGCACGCGAGAGTAGGGGATGCCGGGACCGGGCAGGCCGGCGGTGCCGGACATGCGGGTTGCCTGAGCCCAGGGAGCAGCAGTCGGAGGCGCCATGCTTCCGCCGGGCTGCGGCTGCGGCTGCTGCTGCTGCTGCTGCTGCTGCTTGTCGGTGAGGGGCTGGCTGGCCCGGTGGACGGAGGGGGTGGGCGGCTCGGCGTCGGGGTCGGCGGACCAGGAGAAGAGGGAGCCGAAGCAAAAGTGCTGGACGACGGGGAACTTGGAGAGCACCTCGGCGTTGTACATCTTGATCATGCCGTTGTTGATCTTGCCCCAGCCGTCGGCGATGCCGGAGACGTCAAAGAGGATGGGGCTGTGTTCCCAAAAGGGCCCCGTCTTGACGTCGGCGACGAAGCCGATGGCGGAAAAGTAGAGGTTGCGCGCGCGCTGCGTCGCCACCGCCGCCGGCCGCAGCACGTCGGCCGGCTTGGGCGCCCGCGGCGCCGAGCCCTCCTGCGGCGTGGCCGTGCTGGCCGCCGTGGCCGCCACGAGCGGCCGCGTCAACTGGGCCGAGCCAAAGATGTAGGGCAGGAAGAAGTGGTCGTCGAGGCCCCAGACGCCGTGCGAGCCGGCCGGCTCCAGTGTGTAGACGAGGATGAGTTTGCGGACGACCTGGAGGTAGCTGGGTGGGGGTTAGTGGGGGAGAGCGAGGGGGGACAGAGAGAGAGAGAGAGGGGGGGGGGGGGGAGGGGGAGGGGGAGAGACGAAGAGACAGGGAGACAGTGACAAAGAGATAGAGACAGAGAGAGAGAGAGAGAGAGAGACAGAGACAAAGACAAAGACAAAGACAGACAGAAGACAGACAGACACAGACAGACAGAGACAACTCACGGCTCAATCACGCCAAACACGATGCTGCGCTCGACCGCGTCGCCGTCCGGGCCGGCGTCGCCGTCGTCAAACACGCCCAGCTTCCAGAGACAGCCGAGAAAGGCGAGGAAGCTGAGCTCGTGGCCGGTGCCGTAGTCGAGCCGCTGGGCGCTGCCGAAGCTGCCGAGAAAGTAGGCGGCGACCTCGTCCAAGGCCGTGGCGGGCGCCTCTGCGTCGGCGTCTGTGCTGGCGTCGGCACCTGCGTCGGCATCTTCGCCCACGAGCACCAGCTCCCGCAGCAGGCCGTCGGCCTGCTCGGCCAGCCGGCGGTGCCACGTGCGGAAGCTGGCGTTGCCAAAGCGGCGCGGGCCGGGGTCGGGCGGCACGGCGTCGACGAGGGCGTCGAGGCGGGCCAGCAGCTGCTGCAGGCGGCCGACGGACGGCGGGTCCCGGCGCGGCGTCTGCAGCGAGAAGACGGCGGTGGTGGCGGCGGTGGCGGCGGCGCTGCTGGCCGCCGTCGTCCGCGGACAGAGCGCGTGGTTGAGCTGCAGGATCAGCAGGCCGAGGTCGCGGTAGGCCGTCGAGACGAGGAAGCGCGCCACGTCGGCGCCGTCCGCGATGCGCTTCACCGGCCGCTCAAAGACGTGCGCGGCTGCGGGCGTCGCGCGATGGTGGTGGCGGTGGTGGCGATGCTCGTGATGGTCGTGATGGTCGTGATGGTCGTGATGCTCATGATGCTCATGATGCTCATGATGTTCGTGGCTGTGGTCGTGGTCGTGGTCCTTTTCGTGGTCGCGGTCGGGGTCCTTTTCTGCCAGACGCTCGAGCTTGGCCAGACGGGCCGCCGGAGGACTCGCTGCCGCAGCAGGTGCCACTTCTGCACAGTCTGTCGTCGAGCTCATCGCGGACCGTTCTGCGGGAATGCTGGCAGTGCGTTTGGTTGCTTTCGACAGCCCGAAAGAATACCTATGTAATGACGTGAAGTCTGCAAAAGGCCCCACCACTCCACCTGTTCCTTGCGCTAGCGCTAGCAGACAGCTGTCCCACTAAGCCTATAGCACCTTATAGCACCTTATAGCACCTTACAGCACCTTACAGCACCTTACAGCTCACGGCAAAGCACGCATTATCGACATATTTCCAAACGGCAGTTCAAAATACAAATCGTGAAAGGGTATTTCGGCAAGAGGAAAAAAGAATATCCAAAAGGGAAACCGACGACCCGTGCAGTCTTGGCCAAGGCGCACATTCTTGTCCCTGACCTTCTCCTGCTCAAGTCAAAACCCCCTCCCTCCTCAAATTACAAGTCAGATCGATTTAGCCATCCTCTGAGACAATACAGAAGAAAGAGAGCATATATGTATATATATGTACATATATACATGTATACATGTATACATACATATATATATATATATATATATATATAGAATGGTGAATAAAAAAAAAAGTATGGAAAAGGTCGAGCGTCAACAAGGCTGACTCCAGAGGGTATCGGATCTGAGGGATAGGTCGAAAAAAGAAACGTTCCGTCTACGCGGGATGCGTAATGTTGGCAATGGACTTGAGCATTCTTTGCCAGTGCGTTAGTGATGCGTTATCAGCGGTAGGACTCTGGCGATGGACATACTGGGCGCTCCGGTCGCGCAACTCTTCGTCGAGCTCCTGAAGGCCGCGCGCGCTGACTCGCGCCCTAGAGATCTGCACACAGGAGACACAACGCATTAGCCTCCGTCCATCAGCGACTCTTGTCAAAGCGGCAACCTTCGCACGGGAATTGCGGCTCGCGCACCGAAGCTAGGGCTGCCGACGAATGGTCCGGCTCTCTGGGCTCACCTTCTGCCGTGGCAGGGGCCCCAGATACGGCGGCGACAGCTGCGTCGCCCTCGGACGTCTCGCCGCGGCCGCTGGCCGACAGGCCCTTGTGTGCCTGTGACGCGCGTTAGAACGGGGGCCAGATGTACAGCACGGCAAACAGGACCGGGATCAGCGACGCGGAAGCAAAGACGATCACGTGCAGCCCGCCTACCTTTGCCTCGGCCAGCTCGGCCTCCTTGACCTTGAGCTGTGCGAGCAGCTCCTCGATCTTGTGGCCCGCCGCGGCGCTCTTGTTCTGCTCCTCCTCCACCATCTGCGTCATCGAGTCGTGCAGCTCCTTGTAGTCTGCCACCGCCGTCTTCACCTTGGCCGCGCCCTCCAGCCTGACCGTCTCCAGCTCCTTCTGCAGCACCTCCATCTCCTCGTGCGCCACGTGTGCCTTGTCGCTCGCGTCTGCCGCCTTCGAGTTCGCTGCAAACAGCTCGTTCTCGTGCGTCTTCTTCAGCGCCGCCAGCTCGCTCCGCAGCGCCTCCAGCTCCTTCATGTCCGGCTTGCGCTTCGTCGCGTCCAGCGCCGCCTCCGCCTCGATCTTCTCCATCTTGACCAGCGCCAGCTCGCCGCCCAGCGCGTCGCTCTCCGCGTTGGCCTTGACCAGGTCGACACGGGCTCCCGCCAGCGCCGCCTCCGCCTCCGCCAGCCGCTTCTCCAGGTCTGCTGTCCGCTCCGCAGCTTCTGCCTGCTGCGAGCTCAGCTCGCCGACGGCCTTGGCGTGCGCCTCCTTCAGCGCTGTCGACTCCGACGACCCTTCCTGCTTCGCGTTCTCCACCGCCTCCGCCTGCACCGACAGCAGCTTCTCAATGTCCGACCCGTGCTGGGCCGCCAGCTCTGCCCTCGTCTTCTCCATCGCAGCGCTGTGTGCCGCCGCCGCCTCTGCCAGCGCCGCCGCCACCGCTGCTGCCGACGCCTCCTGTGTGCTCTTCTGCAGCTCCGCCTCGTGCAGCGTCGCCAGCTCCGCCTTCAGCTCCTCCATCTGCGCCGCGTGCTGCTTCTCGAGCTCTGCCTTCAGCTCCTCCACCTTGGCTGCAGACGCGCCCGAGCTTGCCTCCGTGGCCGCGCCGATTGCCGCGGCCTGGCTGTCCAGCATCGTCTTGGTCTCCAGCGCATGCTCCGCCTTCAGCGCCGAGATGGCCGCGGCGTGTGCCGCGTGGAGGTCTTCGAGCTCCTTGGCGTGAGCCGCTGACGATTCGCTCTTCAGCGTATCCACCTCTGCGGCATGGCTGATCTTGAGCGTCGCGAGCTCGGCCATGTGCGCGTCCTGTGACGTGCTCGACGCAGACTGCATCGCAGCCTCCAGCTCCTCCGCATGGCGCGCCAGAAGGCTGTCCAGCTCCTTTTGGTGGGCTGCCGTCGCCGCCTCCAACGCCGCCGCGTGCTTGGCCTCCGTCGCCTTCAGTGCCTCGGCATGCGCGTCCTCCGTCTTGGCCAGAGAATCCACAATCTCCATGTGCTGCGCCTCCAGACCGAGGTACTTTTCCTCGTACGCCTTCAGCGCCTCGATCTCCGTCTCGTACTTCTCCGACACCTGCTGCAGCTTGTTGCTGAGCTCCTCCACCGTCGCCTCGTACTGGCTCTTGATCTGCGCGATTGCCGCATCCTTGTCGCCGCTCTCCTCGCTCGCCGCCTCCGTCGCCTTCTGGAAGGCCGCCAGGGCTTCCTCTGCCTTTTGTGCAGCTGTCCGGGAAGCCGCCAGATCCTCTTGAAGAGCAGCCACGGCCGCCTCGAGGGAGGCGAGCTTGGCGTCCCTGGCCTCCAGCTCCGTCTTTGCCTCGTCGGCGGCTGTCTGGGCCGACAGAAGCTTGGCCTCCAGCTCCGACACCACACTGGACTCTGCCTTGGCGTCCTCTGCTGCCTTCTCCGTCGCGAGAAGCTTTGCCTTTAGGTCGCCCACCTCCGCCTCCAGCGTGGTAATCGTGGCGCCGCTGGCCACTCCCACCTCGACCTCGGAGGCAGCGAGCGTGTCAATCTTTGCCTGCAGCTCGGCAAGAGCAGCCTCGTGGCGGGACGTCAGGTCTGCCACGGCCTCTGCGTGGGCGGTTGCCGACGCAGCCTCGCCCTCCTTCAGAGCATCGGCATGTTTCGCTTCCAGCGCCGCGATGGCTTCCAGGTGCTCTTGGGCAAGAGACTGCTTCAGGGCGTCGAGCGCAGCAGCGTGGTCCTCGCCGGCAGTCTCCGAGGCCGCCGCCACGGCCGCCGCCAACGCCGCCTCCTTCTCCTTCAGCTTGGCGTCGTGTTCGGCCTGGAGTGCCTCCAGGGACTTCTGCAGCGAGACGACCTCGGCGTCCGTAGCATCTCTGGCCGAGGTAATGTCGACAGCCTCGGACTTGTGCTTGGCCAGCTCCTCTTCGGCCGCAGCGAGCTTCTCTTCAGTCTCGGCCACCTTTGCATTCAGGGCCGCAAGCTCCTCCTCGTGCTCGGCCTTTAGGGTGGCAAGAAGGTTGTCCTGGTCCTTCTCCTCGACCGTGGTCTTCTGGAGCTGATCGTTCAAAAAGTCGATCCTCTCCTTGGCAGAGTCGATCTGGGCCCTTAGTTCTGTCGTCTCGGCCTTGCTGCTGGCGAGCTTTTCGCGCAGCTCGTCTGCCTCCTTGGCCGTCTCGGTGCTGGATGAAGAGGAGCTGTGAACGGACGCCGATGGGCGAGATATGTGCCGAGAAGTGGCCGTCGTGGTGGCCGAGGACACGCCGACAGTCGACAGGCGCTTCTTTGCTTCAGCTACGAGGCCCGTCGACGAGGAGCGCCCCGTTGCGGACGAGACGGTACTGGGGGTGGCTTTATGTGCCGGCGCGTGTGGCGCGTGCGTCGCATTCGCAGAGGACGTGGAGCCGGCGGCCAGGGGCTTCCGCGCAGCAGCGGCAGTGCCCGAGGGCGGCTGTGGTGTGGTTGCGCCGGCCGGCCGGACGGTTCTGGACGTCGCGGTGGAGGTGGTGCCCGAGACGGTCGAGGTGCGGCGGGCAGCACTGCTCGACCCGAACCGCTTCTTCTCGTCTTCCGACGCCGACGTGCTCGACCGGTGGGTGGCAGACGACGAGGCGGTGGTGGGGCGCTGGGCAGCGGCCGACGGGGTCCGAGTGGCTGCGCGCGTCGGGGGCTTCGTCAAGCTGCTCGCGGTGGCGGAACGCGACGTGCCCGTGGTGGCGGCCGGCTTGGCAGGCGCGGCGCCGGCGAGACCGGTGCGGCGGGCGGTCGTGGACGCCGGCACGCCCACACTCGACTGACGCTTGGTGACGGCGGCCAGCTTGGCTGTGGCCAGCTTGGTCGGCGTCTTGGGGGGCGCCGTCGATGTAGGCGATACGGCCAGCTTGGATGACACGTCCGGGGAGGCTGGGAAGACCGGCGACACCGGCGAGGCCGTGGACGACTCGGTGACGGAGAGAGCCGGCTCGGCGACCGGGGCAGCAGCCTCGTCGTGCTGGGCCATGTCGAGTCCGTCGGTGTCGGCCATCGGGACTTTTTATCAAAAAGGGTGAGGCGAAGGCGGTGTCGGTGAAGGGAGTGGATGCAAAAGCGGTGCTTGCTTGCTCTAGTTGCAGACGTTAGCAGCCAATCTCGCATCGTCTGGGTGGAGGGGAGCCTCAAAAAGGGCTACCAAGGTGAAGCCGGCAGCGCTGTGCTGTGATAGGCGAATCGGACATGGGCTGCGTAGCAACGCGTCTTTCATCACGATATCCCGATGGCGTCTTTGGCAAAGGGACCTTGGACAGACTGACCTCGCGTTGTGGTCTGCAGCTCGGCTACAGGGAAACGAAAAACACACTGCGAGACTCGCTAGTTGGCAGACGCAACCGCTTGTGCAAGACAGATGAAGCTGTGAAGAAAAAGGGCGAAGCTGGACAAAGACAAGACGGCAGGCAGCAGATAAAAGCAGGAAAGCACAGAGAGGAGCCAGAGAGCGGAAATGCAATTAAAAACAACAGCAACGTCGGGCCAGCAAAATATAGGGGGGGTGGACAGCAGAAAAAACCCGCAGCTTCCTCGGCTTGGAGTGGCTTGGATGGCAGAGACAGGAGGTAATCCGGCCGATTTGGAAGGGTTGGAAAGGAGGGATAATTGCGAGCGAGAGAGAACAGGGGAAGAAAAATTAAAGTGGAAAGTTATTGCATGGGAATCTTGGGTGGACGAACGCAAGGACCACATGGAGGAGAAGGTGCGCGGACGCACAGACCTTGTCGTCAAGGGGGGGGGGGGAAGAACGACCGCGAGAGGGGTGACCTATGACTTTCGAGGCGAAAACGGCCAGCAGCCAATCTCCCCGTCAGCAGCCGGTGCCAGATGACACGCTATTTTTAAAAGCGAGCTACTGCTAGGGGCTCTCGGGACGCGTCGCGACGGCTGCTTAATAATATGTCAAATACAATGCGAGTAGAATAACGGCGTATACGGAGTACAGCCACCAGAGCACGCCGACAACACAGCGACGCAGCACAAGAGCAGCTTGCAGCTTGGCCAGACATCAGCACAAGGCGATGACGCAGGAAGACGGGGACAGCCTGTAGTGGAGCAGGCTCCAGCTGGTGATCGCCAATGTGTGCAATTTGCCGTATGCAGCCGACAAAAGGAGTGGCCCAGAATCAGACGAAAATACGGTGCGGCAGGCCAATACGAGCAGAGAGCCCGACGGGGCCAGGGCCCAGAGACCGGCCTCTCGGTGGAAGCAGTGGGGAAGGCTCCAGCACATATAGGGGCTCACACCCCTGTCTCAAGCCTCTCAGAGGTCCCTTTTCCCAAGGCATCTAGAATCGTAAAGTACTCCGTTCTGGTATCATAAAAAAGACTGCACAACCCCACCACTTGAACGCCGGCACCAAAAGACGGAGTGCATGCCGCCGAGTTCCGCTCCTTTCCCAGCGGTAAGAACTGCCAGACAACCCCATAATAAATCTCGCCCAAAAACCCAGACACACAAACGCCTCTCCTGCATACGATGTAGTACGATATGTAGTGGCACAACCCGCCTTGCGGCGCCATAGTCCACTACTCCGTGTACCCCGGCAGCCGATAGCCGGCGCGGGCCCACTGGGGAATCACACCCTGCCGCTTGATCGCGAGCGTGCGTGCCGCGCTCTTGATGACCTCAGCCTGGTGTGCCACCGCAAACAGGTCGCGGTTCAGCTCGGCCGCCAGCCGGCTCAGGTCGGGCTCCTTCTTCCTCCTCAGGTGCTTCACAATGAGTTCCAGCTCGTGTGCGCTGTACGTCGGCTGCGGCTGCGGCTGCGGTTGCGTCTGCGGCTGCGTGAGCGGCTGCGTCTGCGGCTCGGCTTGCGGCTCTGCTTGCGGCTCTGCTTGCGGCTCGGCTTGCGGCTTGGCTTGCGGCTTAGCTTGCGGCTCAGCCCGCGGCTCAGCCTGCCTTGACTGTTCCACAGAAACGGTCGTCCGCTCAGCTGGGGACACAAAGAGGCCGCTGTCCTCGGACGCCTCGCGGCACATGTCAGCCGGCGTGATCGGGCGCTCGGTGCTCTGTGCGGTCGTGCTCTTGAGCGTGTCGTCTGTGTGCCGTCCGTCCTTTGTGGGCCGAGCCTGTGCCTGTCTGTTCCGGATCGGCACAGAACAAGAGGTGGTGTTTGCGCTCTTGGCAATGCTTCCATCCTCCGCCACAGCGTCTTGCCTTTGCCGCTGTTTCGCCGTCGCGTTTGCCTCTGCCTCCCGCTCCTCCAGCTCAGACACCTCCTTCCATCGTGCCATCCGCCGCAGCTGAATGTCGTCTCCGCGGATCTTGCGCTCCAGCTCAATCTTGGCCCTCCAGATGTCGTCCTGCACCCGGTTCGCCAGCCGATGCAGACGTCGCCGCGCCTCCTTCTTCATTCCGAGCCGGGCCATTTTCCTCGGCCGACCATCCCCGTTGGCGCCCTCTCCATCGTCGCTGTCCACACCGCTAGCGTCGTCGTCGTCGTCGTCGTCATCGTCGTCGTCACCATGGCCTTGTCGGCCGCCGTATTCGGTCCGGTAGCCAAGCTCGTGCGCCAGAGCGGCCTCGAGACGCGAGAGCCACGAGGCCGCCTGCGCCGCAATGTCGAGGCTCGCGCGGCTCATCTCGCAGATGCCGAGCGGCACGTAGAAGCCGTCGAGACAGATGTCTTCGTCGTCGTCGCGCCCGCCCAGCATAAACGTCGTCTGCAGCAGCACGGCTGCCTGGGGGATGACAAAGGCCGAGAGGTCCTCGCAGAGCAGCGCGCGCATGCGGCGCTCGTTGGGCGTCATGTCATCCGCGACGGGCACCAGCGAGATGTCGCAGATCTCAATAATGCGCTGCCGTATGCCGTCGCGCAGGCGCCGCAGGCACTTCTGGTTCACCTGCAGATACGCGTGCTGCGCCAGCGGCTGGAAGAACTTTTGGCTGGGGAACACCGGCTGCGGCGTCTGGGCGTATTTCGCTGCCAGGTCCCCCAGGAGCTTCCAAAGCCCCTTGCCCTGGGCAGTCACCGGCAGCAGACCCGACTGCGGATCATCGCGCAGCTGTCGGAATACCATCTTCCACGTGCGCTTCCCCGACCAGCCGACGCAGCCCATCAGATCCGTGATCTCTGTGGCCGTGGCGCTGCCCACAGAAATTGTCTGCCTGTCTTCTATTGTCATCGTAATGGGCGTATGGGCTGTCGCGCTGCTGTGTCCGTCTTTGCTTTGCTCCTCTTCCTCGTCGTCGTCCCCGTCCAATTCCAAAGCAGCCTGGGATCCAGCCCCGGCCTCGGCCGAGTCGGCTATTTCGTCGTCACCGGGGACGTGGTATGATGCATGCGCACGTTTCACGGTCTTCCGCGGCTCGGGGCTGCTGTCGCTTTTCCCGTCTCCATCGCTGCTGCCTTCGTCGTGGGTTGTATCCTCTGGCTGTACTTCAGGAGGTTGGCCTCTGAGCCGATTCGAGGACCGAACTTCAACCACTTCTAGCTGTTGCTCGTGATGCCGGCTCTGGCGGCTCTGCGCCCTTTCTTTCGTCCTGCGCTTATCGACGCGCGCAGCCGTTGTACTGGAATTCTGTGTCTTCCCTCGCGATCGGTGAGCGTTCGCCAAAGCTCTTGAAGTGGTTGCCAGGACGGATTCTGTGCTCGGCGCTGTCTGCCGCTTTAGTCCAGAGCGCGTTGCAGGCGCAGGTGCTTTCGCCGACTGTACTGTCTCTGCGCGCTTCCTTTTTCTATTTTGTGGGCCGGCTTTGTCCTCAATTCCATCAAATTTTTCCTTGTTGAGGATCTTGTCTCTGTCGCCATGGCTGCGGCTCTCTTTGGGCGCTGATCGCAAGTCGTGAGCATTTGGGCCTCGTTTTTTTATTTTCGGAGCTGTCGCGTTATCTTCAGACGAAGAGCCTGCTTCGGCCGCGGTTGGTCGCCGTGCGGGAGCCGTTTCGGGACTGTTCACAACAGCCTTGTAGTTTCGGGGCTTCGCCATCGCATTGCAGGTATCTTGCAGGTGGTCTAAAGACGCAAAAGACAGCATCTCACAAATAATTTTTTGCAGGACGCGAGTTCCGATTAGATAACCCCGCATGTTTGGTTGCTACGGCAGCCGCGATTCACATAGCGCTTGCATTCCATCACTAAAAACAGCCCATGAACACCCCATATTTGTACCCGGGAAAAATCAATCCACCCATATCGATCCGAAATTGATGCATAAAAACAAAATGAGAACGTCGGCAAGAAGCAGTTAGGCATGAGCTGTCGTTGTGTTTGTTGCCATGCTCTCGGTGACGGAGGCAATCAATGTCACCCTGCTCAGTCGGCTGTATGAGGAGACTAGGAGACCAAGCAGCTCTCCAAAGACGAGAAGACCCATGTTTCGAAGGATGGATGGCGGCAGCCCATAGGATCCCATTACGATGGAGACGGCGGGACAGACAAGGTAGGGCCACCAGGCGCCAGCCGCATTGCCTCGGAGGAATGAGTTCTTGATGTCGGATGCAGAAGTTGCTGTTGACTCCAGTGTGTCGAGGATGTCATTGGTAAGGTTGTTGGCCTGCATCAGGAGGCGTGTTTGGTCGTTATACCTGGACGAAAGCGTGTTTTCCAGGCTGACCAGTCGCTGCATTCCCTGCGACAAACCTTCAGCATACGATTTTTGTGGCATCACGCCTCCTGAGACCTACCTGTTCCAGGGACCCTTGTCGAATGGAGAGATCGGCCACATGGCGGTGAGATATTTCCTTGGGCTTTTGTCAGCGGAGCAAGAGTAACATGATGTCGGAAAACACGCCGTAGTATTCATACAAGCTCGTTTTGCAGCGATGCAGATGCCGCGATTAGTGCACCCATTGCGGATGCGAAGCCGTTAATCTCGCTGTCCACCTTTTGGGACACCCGCTCAAGCGACTGCTCGTGTGCAAAGGTGGCCTGTGAACTGCTCTCGAGAACGGTCTTCATCATGACGGCAAGTACTCTCTGTAGATCTTCTGTAGCCTGGAAGCCTTCTTTGGCAGAGCTTCTAGCTTGCCGTAAGAAGGGGCCAAGATCGCTTTCGACGTATGTGCCTAGGTGGCTTAGAAGCAGCCATATCCGCTCGATCTGTGGCGTCAGCTGGCTTATTTTTTCGCTTGCTTGCTGGGCTGCCCGATCCCAAGCCTCTGTTTGTTGCTGTATTTCAGCCTCGACGTCGGCGGTGAGTTTCGCCATGACTCGCGTCAGACGTTGAAAGACAAGTATGTTCTGGGCTATGGATGGTTAGCCTCGCCGCTTTGTTCGTTGCTTGACGGGGACATGGAGTGGCTCTTGCTCTTTTCATGGTCTGCGCGGGCCGCCTCGCAGAACCGGACTGCCTTGTGGCTATAGCTGACCCAGGTGTTCCAGGAAGATGCCGAGTCTCCGAGTCCGGTGAGACATGCCTTGATCTGAGCAGGAGAGACGTGGAGCCGAGCCGTATCGCTCAGGGGAAGCTTGCTCAGAACCGGCTCACGGAATGGTTCGCATTCTGGTGGGATATGAAAGCTTCCCCTCTCCAGGTCACAAATGGCAAGGCTGGCAGCATATGCATCGACAAAGTCCCTTGCCTGACGACCACTGTCCGTAAGGATGGCAGCCTCATCCTTCCCGTCAAGGAGCTGGCAGTTGTGAACGAGCAGACGAGCAGCGACACGATGGCATAACGGCTCAGATTCCAGCTCTTGGAGCTCATTCAGCGCAATCTGGTAGATCATAGAGCGTTGTGTTCCGGATTGCAGAAGCTCAGAAGGGCTCATTCCTGCTGATGGGAGCCGTTTGCTGTCGTCTACTATCAAATTAGTTCGGGCTTGCTAGAGCGGATATTGTACGGAACCGTACCGTCCACAGGTTGGCTTCGGATTGTCCATGGTGTGCATGTTGCGTAGGAAATAAGGGCATGCACTGCCACGAAAAAGGACACCCGCCGAGCAAGATGCATGGTAGGTGGATGGGCAACAAAACTTGTAAGACGTCGACAAGGTGAAGAGAGGATGGCGCCAAGGTGACAGAACAATATATCGCACCCCCAACAAAACATACCCCGAAATGAGGAACAGCAACAGACAAGACGATTGATTGGGAGGGTGTCTAGTTGTACGCACTGGGCTGGACGTTCGCAGAGGCGGCCCGAGGAGGGTAGGATTTATGGCTTTGGCCACATTGTCGTGAGATCAAATGAGGATGAAGGTATGCTCGTCCAGCGTCTCGGTTTCAGTATTTTCTGAAATTCAGTCTAATAGCATGGCGGCCATTGGACTCCGAGGACGTCCAGGAAGGTGCGATGTGATTTCCGAATCGGGAAGGTTTGGGAAGGCGCGATACCCCACATCACGAAGCCACGTGACCTGTCCAGAGGAAGCCGGAAACTTAGCGGCGGCAGCTCACCAAATTTTTTGAAGCCTTTCAAACAGGCTCTTGCAGCGACAACGCCTCCCCCCCCCCCCCCCCCCCCCCCCCCCCCCCCCCCCCCCCCCCCCCACCCCCCCCCCCCGCCCCCGCCGCCCCGCCCCCCCGCCCCGCCCGCCCCCCCGCCCCCCCACGCCCGCCC
>JANSMH010000422.1:0-14549 GCA_029299595.1 Grosmannia serpens
GAGGGCGGTTTTGATGGGGGATGGGGTGTCGAAGTAGAAGATTTGACGCACGGGAGAAGCCAGGGAGCGAGGGACTCAGGGACTAGCGGCTGGCCGGGGGGGGGGGGGGGGGGGGAGGTGGAGAGAGAGAAAGCAGGGGCAGCACACGGCGAACTGAACTTACGAAAGGTCGAGAGGGGTGGCAGGTTGTGAACCGCCTAGGCTCTGGGCAAAGCTGATATTGCCACCCATCTGCTGTGGACGCGACACGTTTTGCATCCCAGCACCGAGCGGCACGCCGGAGCCGAAAGCCCAACCAGAGCCGTTGTTTCCTGTTCCACGCGAGTCAGATTCCGCCTAGCCAAGTCATCAGCCGCCAGAGATGCGGAAGGTGCCGCAGATGCTGCATCCCCACCTACCCAGCTTTCCATTGGGCAGCCGGCTTGTTACCGATCGAGCCTGGGGCAGTTGCTGCTGTTGTTGCTGCTGCTGTTGTTGCTGCTGCTGCTGCTGCTGCTGCTGCTGCTGTTGCTGTTGCTGTTGCTGTTGCTGCTGTTGTTGTTGTTGTTGCTGCTGCTGTTGCTGTTGTGCTGTGCCGAATCCGCTGGGTATTCCGCGCAGTGCCTGCGGTACGCCTCCTGTGCGAGAAAACGCCGTTAGAACGTGCTGAAGCTAGGGAGATGGGAAACGCGGGGAGCAGCAGGGGGTTCGAGAGGGCGGGCAAGCAGAGGAGAGGGTGAGATAAAGGCTGCGAAGACGGCCGGACGCGTCTTGGCTGGCATGCAGAGACAGCAGGGCCGGACCGGCAGAGCAGCAACAGCTTGGAGGCCCTCTGCCCCCCACCCAGACGATGATACAGCTGGCAGACAGGACATCAAGACGGGCAATTGGCCTCTGTCTGCACAGCCGTCACGGCCAGACGCAGTGGGCAGCCGGCCGCATGGCGAGGGCGGCAGGACGACGCCGGCGACGAGGTTGCTTCTCTTGTGCTGGGCTTGTCCGCGGGCCCTCGCAATCCGACGCGCCCTGTCTCTCTCTCTCTCTCGTTTCTCCTGCTGCCACCGCACGCCCCTCTGCCTCAATGGTGTCCCGTGTTCCGTGCATACCTGGTCGATTCATGCTGGGCGAAGCTGCGGGTGGAGCGCGGTCGAGGGCGAGGGGATCTCGACAAAGGTTGATGGTAAAAAAGGATATCGATGTCGGTGCAGAGTAAAAAAAAAATTATAAAAAAAAACCGGCTCGATCGAGGGGGGCGCAAGGACGGAGACGCGGCCGGGGGGGGGGGGGAGGGGGGCGTTGGCAGACAGGAAGCAGACGGCCGTAGTCGCCGGGCAGAGTATGGGTGCAATGAGGGGTGGAGGCCGAGCAGCGGTTGTGAGGCGGCCCTAGGATTCTCTGGGGTGGTGGTGATTGCTTCTTGTGGCTGGATCGAGAGCCTGAGGCTGTGAACACGACCACGAAAGGAGCGGCTAGTGCGGATTAGCTAATGGCCTTGTGGCTGCCTACGACGTTACTTCTGTTGGGGCCGTGCGGCGCCCCGCCTTGTTCCTGCGGTGCAGAGCGCTGTAATGCCCCCTGGCTCCAGCGGGTGCTATTACGTGGCGCGGGCACAAACGGCAGCAACGGCCCAGCCTTGGTGGCAAAACAAGTCTCGGTATCGACAAGATTCTCTGCCTGTCGCTCTACTTTTTACATTCTTTCCGGATCCAGGCGTCTGCCTGCGAGGGGCTAGCCCAGGCTCAGGCGGAGGCTCTGCTCAAAATCAAACTGGCCCAGCCGTCTTCCGATCAGGACGAGCTTGCTCTGGCGGGGTCCGTCGGTGCTCTGGGCGGCGTCCTGGGCCGAGGGAGATGGCGTGTCAAAGATCTCAAACAGCTCCCGCACGCCCTGCACCACCTTGTCGCCGCCGTCTCGCAGCACGAGGCGTCCCTTGAGCCGGTGGATCTCGAAGCCGCGCCGGGCGGTCTGGCCGGGGAAGGGCAGCTGGCCCTCCCACAGCAGCGACCGGAGCCAGGCGTCCAGGCGGTCTATCTGTTCCAGGTCCAAGACGCCCAGCTCGACGGTGCGCGTAGAGATGGTCTTTGCCGGTCAGCGGGGGGAGGGGGAGTAGGGGGGGAGAGGAGGGAGAGGGCGGAGAGGGGGGAGAGGGCGGAGAGGGGGGAGAGGGGGGAGACGGGGGAGACGGGGGAGACGGGGGAGAGGGAGGAGAGCACAGGGACACTGACGGGGTCTAGATGGCTGTGGTACTTCTGGCTGGCGGCCCGCTCGACGGCCTCGGCCGTTTCGTAGGCGTGCAGGTCGAGCAGCACGCCCTCGAGCTGGGGCACGGCGCTCTGGGTGGTGACGTGGACGCGGGCGAGGCCGTTGATGGACTCGACGCGGGCGCGGACGCGGGCGAGCTCGGCGGCATCGACCAGGTCGGCCTTGTTGATGACGACGACGTCGGCGTGGGAGATTTGCACGTGGGCCGTGGTCATCAGGGCGCCGTGGTGCTCATGGTCGTGGTCGTGGCCGTCCGCATCGTCGGCGATGCGGCCGGCGGGGTCGTCGAGGCTGTGCAGCACGTTCCGGGCGTCGACCAGGGTGACGATGCCGTCGAGGAAGATGGAGCTCCCCAGCCCGTCGTCCATCCAGAACAGCGGCGCCAGGTTGCCCGGATCGGCCAGGCCGGTCGTCTCCAGCAGGATGTAGTCAAACGTGCCCTTTTTCGCCATCAGCGACTCGATGGCATTCACGCCCGTGTCTCTGCCGTCGTGTCAGGCGCGGCTCGCGGCAGAAGAACAGAAGAACAGAAGAACAGAAGAACAGAAGAACAGGGAAACAAAAAGGGCAGCCAGCCTACTTGACGGAGCAGCAGAGACAGCCGTTGCCGACGTCGAGCCACTCCTCCACGGCCTCGCCGTTCTTGTTGACCGTCAGGGACTTTTCAATGTCCACGGCTACCGGCTGTCAGCGCCATGCAAAGTCCAGCGTAAAATGACGCCCGGGGCAGCTGCTTCTCACAGTCGCCGAATTCTGCAGGCCCGCATTAGCACACAGGCAGACGGGCTCCGCAGAGGAGACACGGGGGGCGCGGCGTCACCATTCATGATCACGGCAATCTTCTTGCCATGCTGGGCCGTCAGGATGTAGTTGAGCAGCGTCGTCTTGCCGGCGCCGAGATAGCCTGCAGCCACACGGGTCAGCAATGCAGAGACGCCCACCCCAGATCCGCTCCATGCAGTCCTTACCGGTCACGATCGTGATGGGCACCTTGGCCTGCGTCTCGGGCTCGTGGTCGGGGCGAGTGCCCGTCTCGACGAGCACGGGCGGCAGGTCGTCGTCGTCCGCGTCCATGTCTGCGGCTGCTGTGCGGTATTGTTGCGGCAACAAACGTGGCGGCCCCGTACGTAGTATACTATGTAAGCCGATGGGCAGAGAAAAGCCGGATGGCGGCGATTACATAATCCAACAGAGACACGTGACCCCATCAGCCGCAGTCACGCATGCCTGGGCCACTAGTGCCATAATAGCAGCTAAAGCTCGCGGGCGCGTAACCTCCTTGTCGAGCAGACGTGGCCGCATCACGACGCCTGGCGACCGCACGACGCAACGCGCGAAGCCTGTACGAGACCACACCGCCACCCGCGCCAAGCACAGCACAGCAAAGAAGCCGCCACGCCACGCGCCCCAGGCCGCAACATGGCGCACCCGCCGAGCTCGCCGCGGCTGCCGAGTCCGCCCCCGGCGGCGGAGATCCAGATCAGCCCCAACTCGCCGGAGCTGTCGTCGGGCGGCAGCGCGGGGCAGAGCCAGAGGGAGCAGCAGCGGGAGCAGACGGTGCTGGACGGCAACGCGAAGCGGCGGATCCACCCGGGGACGCGGGCGGCCGACTTTGCGGTGGGCCCGCCGCTGGTGCCCCTGAGCGAGCTCGACTCGGCCTTTCAGCTGCAGGAACACCTGGCGGCGCTGCACTACTTCCACACGGCCAGCAGCACGCAGCCGATCGGGCGGGCGACGGCACACACGCTGGCGCTGGCGCCGCCGGGCACCGACCGCACGCTGTGGCTGTACGAGCTCTGCCGCTTCCTCATCGCCCAGTGCAACGGCCTCCTCGTCGGCTTCCTCTTCGACACGCCGCCGTGCAGCGCGGCCACCTGTCCGGAGATGCGCGCGTCCGAGTGGCAGTTCCTCTGCGCCGTGCACGAGCAGCCCAAGTCCTGCTGCGCCATCGACTACTGCTGCCACACCCTCGACTGGGCCGCCAACGTCGTCACCAACCCCAAGATCTTCCCCAGCCGCTTCGTCTTTGCCGACACCCACGACCGCTCCGCCGCCGCCAAGAACCTCACCAACGTCTTCCGCCGCCTGCACCGCATCTTCGCCCACGCCTGGTTCCAGCACCGCGGCGTCTTCTGGTCCGTCGAGGGCCAGACCGGCCTCTACGTCCTCTTCAAGACCGTCTGCGACATGTACGACCTGCTGCCCGCCGAGAACTACAAGCTGCCCCCCGAGGCCGAGGGCCTCGACGGCGCCGCCTCCGCTCCCGCTGCCGCTGCCGCTGCCGCTGCCGCTGCCGACGACCCCGGCCTCGTCCCGCCCTGCGCCGACAACAGCAGCATCCCCGGCCTCCTCTCCATCGCCGCCCTGGCCGACCGCAAGGGCCCCGTCTCCGCCTCGGCAGCCGCCCGCCGCTCTGCGCCCGCCCTCGTCCCTTTGGCCGCCGCCGACGACGACCGCTCCCAGTCGGCCGGACGCACCAGCACCCGCCGCCACATCCGCGGCAGCCCCTCCACCGGCAGCTTCGTCACCACCGTCCTCGAACAGGACGAGGAGGCGCTCAGCGCCGCCGCAGCCAGCGGCAACAGCAGCAGCAGCAGCAGCAGGAACAGCGGCAGCGGTAGCGGCAGCGGCAGCAGCAGCCTGCTCGTCTCGGCGCCGTCCGCCATGGCCGCGCACGTGGCCGCCCCGCCCTCCATCACCATACGCGAGCACATCGACGGCAAGCCGGACGGCGATGTCGCCCAAGAGCCCGCCGCGTCCGACGTCACCGTTGTGGGCGGCGACGCGGCCGACTGGCCGCCGGCTGCAGACGCAGACGCAGACGCAGACGCAGGTGGCGATGCAGCACCTAGGGCAGATCCAGCGACATCCACAGGCACGAGCGGTGAGGCCGAGCCAGAGCAAGAGAAGGAGACTGCACCGACGAGCACGGCAGGGGCCGCGGGCGGCGCCCCTGAAGACGAGGCGGCAGCGGCAGCGACACAGAATGCAGCCGTGGCAGCACCAGACGGAGCGGCTGCAGAGGCGCCGTTGGCTACCGAGGACAGCAGCACGAATGCAGACGGTGCCGACGGTGCCGAGGATGCCAAGGACGCCCAGAGCGCCAAGGACGCCAAGGACAGCGCCCCGAGCGAAGCGGCGTCCGAGGGCTCCGAGACGGAGACGGTGACGGCGTCGGACGACGCCAGCCTCGCCAGCACGAGCATCCTCGACTTTGCCCCGACGGCCGAGGAGACGGCCGTGACCTGCGACTTTGCCGAAAAGGTGGCGACCGCGCCGGAAGAGGCCGTCGACGACGACGTGCCCGGAGAGGCCGCGGCCGAGGCAGCCACAGCGGCCACAGAGGCCACGGAAGCCGAATAGCGGCCGCAGCTCGCACAACTCGGCTCTCAACAACGTGTCTCATTTTCCTACCGATCTTCTCCTTTGTCCGTACGCTTTCCCCCTGCCATGCATGCATCCTGCTGACGACGGCGACAGAGGCGACCAAAAGAGGGCTCCAACGACTAGCATACCAGGACGGTGCCGTTTTCGTTTCCGGGCTTGTTTTTTTTCCATTGCTCTTCTTCATATTCTTCTTGTGCTGTAATGCATATGCTGTCCTACGATTTCATAGTTAATGCAACCAAATCCTCCCGCATTAGTCATCGCCCATCACACGTCCCGGCGGAATCGGCCGCTGCAAAACGCACGGAATCTGTTCCGGGCAACGAACGGTACGAATGGGCACGAGGAGGAGCGAGCCCCCCCCCTCGCCGGATGGCACCGCAGCCTGAGACTGTTTCAGCGTCGTCCCATGTCCCCGTCGATGCGCACAGATCTTTCCGGGGTTTCTCATCTGACACAGGAGCTCGGGACAGCCATTGTCATCCCATCCGGCAGCTCACTGCCACCTGCTTGCGCCTTCCGTCTGCTGTGCCGCCCTTGCATATTATTATTATCGTTGTTATACTCCGTAATGCTGTCGTTCTCTCTGGGCGGGACGTTCCATCCCGGCTCTCCCGTCCCCGCCACCGCCTCACCACCTGACTCCTTTCCCCTTGTCGTGCCGCATGTATCCGATGCTGCTGTCGGAATCCCCGGTCGGAGACCCGTCGTCTGCCAGGCCGGCAGCCACGGCTTCTGCTCCCGACCCACCCGCACTGCCCACCAGTCGCATCTTGGTAAAGACGTGCCGGATCTCGCGCAGGTTCTCGATCGGCGCGGACACGGCCGTCAGGCTGCGCTCGTCCGCAAACGCACGCACGCTCTGCAGCAGAGGGCTGAAGCCCTCGTGGTCCGGCAGCCACCAGTGGGCGCACGACGGCTCCTCCAGCAGCTCCGCCATGCGCGTGCGCATGGTCGGTGGAAAGATGTATCTGCTGACAGTCAGCAACCCAGGAAATGCCGTGAGAGTGGGGCCAAGGACAAGGGTATGGGTTCCGAGAGAGTGGAGAATGCGCTGCCATACGCGATGGGACTGCGACAAGGTCCGTCCTCGTGAAGGATCTGCACGTCGGAGCTGTCAAACAGCCTAGCTGGGGGGAGAAGAGACCAGGGGGGGGGGGGGGGTAGGAAGCGAGAGGAAAGGAAGCCAGAAAAACAGGAAAACAGGAAAACGGGAAAACCAGGACGAAAAACAGGGACGGAAAAAAATGGACTCACCCCATGGATTCGATCAGGGCAAACTTGCGCCGAATCCACATTCGATGCCGGCTGTCTCGTGGAAGAAACAGCGCCGCAATGGCTACCGAGGCCTGCAGCGTGACCATCACGCCGGCCGGACTCGCCGGCCAGCGCTCCACGGTCTCAAAGATCTGGCAGGCCCCAAATGCCAGCTCGGCCAGCCGGGCCAGAGCAGCAGCAGGCGGATCGCCGCCGGCACCGGCCACCAGTCGCGTGCTGCTGCCGCTGCTCCTGCTGCTGCTGGCGTCCGTCGCGTCCTCCAGGCCGTCTGTCGCGCAGTCTGCCGAGCCTCCCAGGCCGCCCAGGCCTCCCAGGCCTCCCAGGCCTCCCACGGTCGTGGCCATCTGCGCCGCCTGCATCTCGTGCATAAGCACAATCGATTGCCACTCGCACAACATGAGCGTGCCCGCAAACAGTGGCGGGTAGAAGAGCAGGCCGACCTGGTATGGGTTGACAATGTCGTCGTCGCCCAGCGGCTGCGCGTGCTGGAAATCCTTCACCAGCAGGCTCTGCTGGTCCGGCTTCTCGCCGTTCTCGACCGCCTCGCGCAGGACGGCGTCCAGACCGGCCTTCCACTCGTGGAGCGCGCCCAGGATGCGCATGTGCTCCTGGAAAAAGGCCTGCTGCTGCTGCTGCATCTGCGCCGGGGTCTTCTGCTTGTCTCTGTCGTTGCGCTGCGCAACCAGCACCGACATCTCCCACGAGATCAGCCGCAGCCTGGCCGACCACTCTTCCATCTTCCACCCCAGGTTGTCCGGCTCGCTGGCGCCCTGGGCCCGGTAAAAGTCGGCCGGGGCCGCGAACCAGGCCCGCGGCAGCGCCGTCTCGAATCCGCCCCGGAGCCCGACGAAGACGTCGAAGCGTGCGTACCAGTGCAGGATCGCCCGGCTCGTGAGGCTGCTCATGGCCGTCTCGGGCGTGAAGAGCTGCGTCAGCACCTCGAGGGCGGCCCTCTGGTGGCCCATCAGGTTGACCCAGTCGCCCAGATATTCCTACAACACCAATTTCTCCCCGTCAGCTCTCACCACACCATCTATGCCCCGCCGAAGATCCGCCACGCGGTCACGCTCACCTCTATCGTTGCCAGCTGCAGAATCGTCAGCAGCGTGCCGAGGTTGTGCTTTTCCTTTCGCTTCAGGAAGCTGAGCAGCAGCTTCACGCTCCGGTCGTAGTAGCAGAGAAACTGGTGGATGCTTGCCGCCGGGTCGCGCTGCATGTGGTGGTAGGCGGCAAAGCCGACAACCGCGTAGAGCAGAGACTCGTTCTGCATGGCCAGCACCGGCAGCACCGCCTGGAAGAAGTTCTCCGTGTCCGTCGCGAGGCAGTAGTGGCAGTTGGTGATGTTCTCGCAGAAGTAGCCCAGGTAGAACTGAATGTCTCGAGGCAGGCCGCTCCAGTCTGCCACCGGCGGCGCTCCGGAAGGCGACGCTGTGCCTGTCGTCGTCCCCGGCACAAAGGGCCCCATTGCCAGCGGCCCGAGTGCGTCGGGCGGTGCTGTGAAGGTGACCGGCGTGAAGCTGCCCGAGGTGCAGGCCGAGTATGACGGAGACGGGCTCTTTCCGTCCTGCGATGGCGTCTCCGATCTGTTCCGCGTGCCGTGCTCCCAGTCTCCCGGCACCGACGTTGCTGACGTGGCCACCATCCGCTGCACGTTCAGCGACGATGCCGTGCTCGACCGCCGTGGCAGCGGTCTCGGCCGGCTTCCAGAGCTGGCTGCCGGCTGCTGTGCCTGGCCTTCCATGTCCGACTCTGCTGCGTCGCCCGCGGCCTCCTCTGCTTCGTCGTCGTCGAGGATCGTGTCAAGCTTAATGTCCTGCTCCGTGTCATCCTCGTCCTCGCAGTGGGACGTGGTGGGACTGGCCTGCCGGCTTGTGGTGGGTGTCCCCTTGGAGGACTGCCCTCCGCCTGCATTCTTGGATGCCGGCTCGGGGTAGACACAGTCTCGTTTGCCCTTTTTGCATCCTATTGTCTGGTTAAGAGGGCAGGCTGACAGGGAGAGAAGAGAAGACACGTACGCTCGCAAATCGGGCGCCCTTCGTCGCACTTTTGTAGGCCTTGTCAGTACACTGTTTTTTTTTCTCTCTTTTTTTTCCCTCTCCTGTTAATCAAGACGGGAAATATGGCGCACCTTGATCCGCCGGCTCCTGCACGTGTAGCAGCCCGACCTCGTCCGCCGATGTTTGACGTGCTCGAGCCCCGAGGTCGACTTCCGGCGGTGCCGTTGCGACTTGTGTGCGTTGAACATGACCGGCTCTGGGAATCCAGTGAAGAAGCCTAAGCTCTGAAACTGGCCTTGTCCGACGCCGGTGCCAACGGTCATTGGTGGCGTGGAATGGAGATGGGGGGGAAGCAGCTGCGAATACGGGTCATGCTGGTGCTGGTGCTGGTGCTGGTGCTGGTGCTGGTGCTGGTGCTGGCGCTGCTGCTGGTGCTGCTGCTGGTGCTGCTGCTGATACTGCTGTTGATGTTGTTGTTGATGCTGCTGAGGTTGCGGGTTGTGCAACGAGTTCGTGCCGATGCCCGATATAGAGGACAGGAAACGGTGGTAGTAGTCACCCATGATGAAAGACGGAGCCCAACCTGTGCTGCCGTGTGTTTACGCGCAAAACCTGCGGCTGTGCGGGTCGAGGAGTAAGTAGGTATGTGCGTGCGTGTAAATGATTGTACGTGGTGATCAAGAACAATGCTAGGGCTTTGCTCCAAATAACAAGAGCCCTGCTTGAACTTGATCAACAATGGAAGAAGCCGAGACAGAGTGGAGGGAGGGGTGGAAAAAGAAAGGAAGAAGTGGGAGAGGGCCGCCAGTGGAACGGCGGCTTGGGGGAGGTGTTCACTACAGCGGGAGTGGAAAGCTGTGGTAGCAGCGGCCGTATCGGTGGCAATGCAAGGTAGGTAGGCTGGCAAGGGGGGCTCGTCCTCAGCTGCATGCTTTTTCTCCCTGTGGCCCGGATGCTGGACGGGGGAGGGACGGCGGAGAGTGGACGGATGTCTCGTCTGCAAATAATGCAGCCGAGAGACACGAAAGGAAAAAAGGATGCAGAGGATGCAGAGGACGCAGAGGATGCAGAGGACGCAGCGGCTGCAAGTTTCGCAGAGTCCGTCGGCCGTTCTGTGCTGACGGTGCTGTCGGCCGGTCGAGGCTTGGCCGCGGGTGAGATCCGAAGGCGAGCAGAGCTGAAGACGCAACAGAACGCAGCTGCCGAAGAGAAAAAGGAAAAGAAGGGCAGAAAGAAGAAGAAGGGTCCCGGCGAAGAAAAGAACGAAAGAACGAAATAGGGAGGAGAGCCGCCTCCACCAAGAGGTACCTAGTGACAAGGTATGAGTGGCATGGGTCAAGCCAGAGAGTGCTGCTGGTTATGCCGGTTGTGCTGGCCTGCTGTTGCTGGTTGGTGGCTCTGCTGATGCCGATGCCGATGCTGCTTGCTGCTGCTGCTGTGATGTGGCACTCATCAGTCTTTTTGGCCTTCTCGTTCCCGTCCGGCTCAGCCTCTTCTCCTTTCCCTGGCCCTTCGTCTGTTGTTTTATTTTTCCCTTTTCCTGCTTAGCCCTGGCCAGGACCGGAACCGCTCTGGCATGGCGAGGTGGATGTGGTAGGGCAGGGTGATATGGAGCAGATGCCAGACTGCGGCGGCGGCAAACAGGAGTGATGGAGCGGAGAGGAGTCTGGTTGACGGAATAGGCCGCGGCCACTTGCGAGACGTACTCCGTAGATGTATATTTACGCGCCGAGATTTCCCATTACCCTCTTGAGAGATTCAAAGTGTAAGGGGGTCCTGATCTACCCACAAGGTTGACAAGTGGGGAGGAGAAATACGGGGTGAAAGAAAAAAAAAAGAGCAGAAGGGGGGGGGGGGGTGACGATAGGAAGGGCCTGTGCATGAGTGAGACGCCCATCTCATACGGGAGGGCACGGAGCGTAACAGATTAAAAAAAAAACTAAGAGCAAGGAAAAGAGCAAAAAGAAAGCAGGTCACAAGGGTTGGTGAATAGCGTGACGGGGTGGTGTGGGGGGCCAGGTTGTCATACGTACAGAAAGGGAAACCGGCCTGTTTACTCGAGAGGCACCTTCCCAGAGGGGACCGAGAGTCCAGCACACGGGGAAGGAGCTACTCGTGCCTTTGGATGATCAATCGGGGCCAGTTATCTGGATCATCGAATGCATGTCAGCAACCAAGATGAGCCAGAGATGTCGCTGGTCGAGAGGTAACCTTGGTCGGTGACCTGTCCGTCGAGGGGGGGGCCGGGGAGAAAGGAAGGAGGGGGGGGGGGGGGGAGGAGAAGGGCCGGGGGTATTCACAACCAGCAGATGGCTCGGCGGAGAGTGGTGTCTGCTAGGTGGTCTGGGCTCTCCCGAGGGTCTGCATACGGGATGTACGGTTCGACGGTGGGTAGTATTGCAGGGCACACACAGTGGTAATGGCAAAGCGGAAGGGGGGGGGGGGGGGAGAGTTGAGGAGAAAAGAGGGGGAGCAGTGGTCTGTCCGTCCGTCCAGTGGCAGCTGTTTGAGATCAGCACACGCGCAGGGCCGTCGTGGTAGCGTTGCGGCTTAAAGAAGCCGTGGCTCGTCCGCTCAGTCCTTGACGAAGAGGAAGGAAGATTGATGGGGGGAGCGGGTCGATCAGACTCTCACTCAATGGGCTTCAAGCTTCCGCTGCTGTTGCTGCTGTTGCTGCTGTGGACGCTGTTGACGATGATGCCGCTGCTGCTGTCGGCGATATGAAGGAGGACAGCTATGCGCGGGCCGGTATCATATCCAGGTGGCCGCAGAAGTAGTACGCAGATGTGGACGTGTCCGCAAATACGAGCATTACCCTTCTGGGCAGGAGCTGTTTTAGAAGTCTGCAGATGTTCGACAAATGAGGCCGTTTGCGTGTACGAGCAGCGAGAGATAAGGCGAGGGGTAAAGGGGTGCCGGGAAAGCAGGGCAGACGTTCCCACCGGGCGGAGGTTGAGAGGAAAAAAAAAAGAGGGAATACGAGACAGGCAGGGCGAGACGAGCCAGAGAGAGAGCGTCAACGATCAGAAACATGCCAGCAAGGGTCATGGTAAATTCCGTCGACAGGGGAGCTAGTTTTGTGGGCGCTGGATGAGCTTCTCTGGAGACATGCGTCCCCGTGAGGAAGGACCACCACCACCACACCCCCCCTGGTCGCTTGCCAGGATGGGCTTATGCGATCCTGCAGGTGAGGACGGCATGCCGTTGGGGAAGCCGGCAGGAGCAAAAGGCATTTCCTGCCTCTGCTGCAGGCTGCACGATGCAGCACGATAGCACGGTAGTATGGACTAAGACGATGATGCAGCATGCATCCCCCCCAGGACGACACGACACGACACGACACGACACGACACGACACGACACGACACGACAGGCCAGGTCAGGCTCGCCTCCTCCGAGGCCCGGCAATGTCAACATGAGACAAGAGACGAGCCACTTCTCCATATTCCTCTTCCTTCTCTCGGTGCCGCACACCAGGAGGCAAAAAAAAAAAAGGAGAGGCGACGAGCATGGGACACCAAATATCTGCCATGTGGGGGGAAGGGGGAAGAAAGAAAGAGCCTCGATCGTTAGAGCCAGAGATTAGCACGCATCCCAATCCTTAGCCCCCCGGACCGACCTCTTCGAGAGGGATTAAATTAGGCTCCGGGCAGTAGCGTTGGAAAGTGCGTGAATACGGCGTGCTCTGCCGATTTTAATTGCCTGTGGTCCAGATCATGCAAAATTGCCTGCCGACATGCTAGGACCTGGCTGGCCTTGTCTGGGCCCCCCTTTCAGAAGAACACCTGGCCCAGCGTTCCGGATGGAGCCCAATGGCGCATGGCAGGACCAACAGCAGCCTGCGTGAGCGAGTGTGTGTGTGTGTGTGTGTGTGCAGTGGCAGCAAGAGGCATGCACGCCTAGGCATTATACCGGACCACATATATCACATGCGGGTCGGTGACCCAGTATGGTGCCGTGGGCCGCGGACGGGACGGCCGAGTATTGGAGCACTTGTGTGTTTGAGTATCGTCCTTGTTGATTCCTCCCTCCCTCCGTCTCTCTCTCTCCGACGCAAATGAGGAGCCGGGTGGGGCACAGGATTGCCTGGCATGCTCCACAAAGCGCCTATTATAAAAAAAAGGAAGAGGAGAGAGCGGAAAAAGGAAAAAAAAAAGAGGGCAGAGGCTGCCAGGGAAGCAAGGTGGTCAGGCAAGTGCCGTGTAGTCCCTGTGATGCAAAGCGTGGTTTGACGTTCCTCCAGACCATCAGCGGCTAAGCAAATTAAGACGGCCGGTCCGAGAGGCGGCGGAGGCGGCAACTGAGAAGGGGTGTTTAGCCAAAAAGAAGAAGAAAAAAATACAGAAAAAAATACAGAAAAAAAGAGAGGCGAAAAAGAAACCACCCCATAGCATGCGACATATGTAGGCTCCCATGCTAGCCTGGGACCGGTCAGACAAGGTGCCAAAGGACGCTCCGTCCGCCTCTGGACTCGCAGCACCCGGGTACGAACAACGAACAGGTTGGAGGTTGTACGAGTCCCCCCCCCCCCCCCCGTATGAGAACACACACAAAAAAAGCACGAGCAATATCTCAAACAATCCACGTATGCGCCAGGCACATCTGTCGAGCCCCTTCATCTCGTCGATCGTGGCTCGTACATACGGAGTACATATGTAAGTGTGTGCTGGGTGGGTTGGCTGTGTGGGTTTGTGGGTGGCGGGTGGTGTGGCCTGTGGCCTGTGGCCTGTGTAGCCTGTGACCTGTGATGGCGGGAGGGGAAAACACGGGAGACTGTGAGAGTCCGTGACAGGGCCGTCGTCTGAACCTGTGCTGAGCCTGTCGGCGAGACAGAGACCCGGTCCCAGTCCCAGTGGGGGGAGGGGGAGGGGGGAGGGGGGGGCGTGCGTTGCGTTGCGTTGCGTTGCCTTGGCGTTGGCGCCGCTGCACCTCTGCAGTCAAGTCCGGCTTCACTCCTGCTGCTGGGGAGAGAGGAGGGGCGCCAAAAGGGCCACCCAAGCGGCCGGTGCCCTTGCTGTCGTAATCTCTGGGCATTGGCCTTGCTCGTGCTTCTGGTGTACTGTGCCCAAGCTTCTAGCCAGCATTTCAGAGTTTTGTTTATTGCTCCTTTTTGTTTTTAATTGGTAAAAAATGCACTGTCCGTCTCTGCGGGCAGGAACACAGAATGCCCTTCTTTGGGGGAGAGGGGGGGGGGATTCTGCCGGCTCTCTGGCAGGTGCTCGTCACTCTTCGTACATGCCATGAGCTTCGTGCCCGCAGGCGGTGTGTTTGGCCGGACTCGCACTGGCACACCTATTACGACGAGTAGATGTGAGGTCCTTGTTTTCCGCCTTTTCATCAACGGTTGATCCGGGAGGGAGGGGTGTGAGGGCAGGGGCCCCGAGAAGCAGGGGGGTCAATCCATGATAGATTATGCAATATCGAACTCGGCTAAGGGTTAAGGACGCCGTGGCTAGCCACGCTTTCTTTTGACGGTGTAGCCACGAGTGTGACGGAAAAGCGAAGAAGAGGAAGAAGGGCCTAGCGATTGGGGATGGAGGGGGGGGGGGGGGAGGCAGGGGGGGGGGGGGGGGAGGGAGGGAAAAAAAAGAGAGATAAAAAAGGAGGGGGAGTTGATCCAAAGGATATAAAAAGAAGAGAGAAAAA
>JANSMH010000423.1:0-14436 GCA_029299595.1 Grosmannia serpens
AATAAAGACATTACAAATCTATAGTAAAGCTTTTGTTAAAGAACTGCTGTAACGACCCATCTAGCTGAAGAAGCTTAGCATCCCCTTCGGCAGAGGGGGAGGGGGATGAGAGGGACGAGGGATAAGAGACGAGGGACAAGAGACAAGGGACAGGAGACGAAAACGACAGACGACAAAGGCGGCACAGACTTGTCGACACGAGGACGACGCGCCCGAGACGACACGGACAGAAAAGCTCAGGGTCTTGTCCCTGTCATATGGCGCATGGCTACGGTTGACGGAGGATTCTTCTATGGACGTTTTACAGTCGGCGTTTTTACCGTTGCATGTATTTTTAAAAAGACTGGGAATCTCAATACCATCACAAGACCCTAGAGGCGACATTCTAGAGGTGGCATTCCAGAGAAGCGAACTCCTAGAGGAGCGAACTCCAAGAGAAGCAACTAGCAACTCCAGAAGCGAACCTAGAGCGAAGCAACAAAGCCTTTGCGACCGGCCTGCTTCTGCCTCAGCTGCTCCTGCACGAGGCCGACGACGGCGCCGGCGACGCCCCACGAGATCTCGTAGCCGCGGCCGCCGACGCCGTAGGCGTGCACAATGGGGCCCTTGCTGGTGAGCTCGGCCTCGAGACGCATGCCGCCGCGCCGGGTGGGCCGGCGGCCGACGACATCGGCGACGACATCGAAGCGGCCGGGCACGCTGCCGCCCTGCAGCACCGGCGGATACGTGGCGGCAAAGCGGGCGAGCAGGCGGTCGCGCACGGCGACCGACGGCGTGGCGTCCCAGTCGTCGGGCTCCTTGGTGCCGCCGATGATGGTGCCGCCGTCAAAGAAGCGCGGCACCGAAAAGGACCAGCTGCCGTCGGCGCTCTGCCGCGTCACCGTGGCGTCGCAGCGGTTGCGCACCAGACAGGTCTGGCCGCGCGTGATAAACATGTTGGCGTCGTCGCCGAAGCCGTTGCCCGAGCAGTTGACCACGAGGTCGAAGCCGGGGCCGCCGGGGCCTCCCGGCAGCAGCAGCTCGCTCGGACTGCGCAGCTCCCGCCTCTGCACGCGTCCGCCGGCCGCCGAGAAGCGCCGCAGCAGATACGCACAGTAGACCATCGGGTTGACGCACCACGTGCGGTACGTGCAGCCAAAGACGACGCGGCTGCCGGCAGGGCTGCCGGCCTCGCTATCGACCGGGTCCGCGGGAAACTCGTCCGGCCCCAGCAGCCGGAAGCCCAGGTCCAGGTCCGCGTCGTGGAAGCCCAGCGCCCGCTGCACGGCCTCGTCGGCCAGCTGCACGTACTCGGGCCCCGGTGCCTCCAGGTACTCGATGCCCGGCAGAAACGTGATGCCGGCCTCGGGCGCCCGCGCCTGCGTCGCCTGCATGTGGCGGTACGTCGCCAGCGCAAAGCCGTGGTCGCGCGCCTGCGCCGCCGCCTCGGCCGAGCCGTCCGCCACCCACAGCACCCAGCGGTTGTGTGCGCCCGCCCACGGCGACGAGAAGTTGACCGCCGCCCGCGCGTCCAAGAAGAAGCTCTCGGCCGGCGCCGGAAAGTCGCGCGCCACCACCGTCACCTCGACCGCATCGCCGAGCTCCTCCACCAGGCGCAGCGCCGCGCTCAGGCCCGTGATGCCGGCGCTGCGAGACGCGTTAGCTGCTGCTGCTGCAACGGAGAGGGCCTCCCTCTTCTGGATGACTCAGCCACGTCCTACCCGATCACGGCCACTTGGACCGGCATTGTGTCTCGATGAAGGAATGGAGAGAGCAGTACGAAGGGAAGGGGCCGCTTGGGTCTGCCTGCTGGAGGGCCGTCTCCTGTCGCACGGCGGGAACAGGACTGCTTCTTGTACTTGCGCTCTGCGCAGGATCAGTAAGTCCCCCCCAGCCGCAAACAGCCGGGCGGCGCTCCGAAAAGCGCACGTGAGCGGACTGCAGGAGCCCCAGTTTTGTTGCAAATCGGCAAACAGCGACCTGTCCTGCCGGCCGAGCATCGGCCGCTGCCCTCCAGCAGATGGGCACGACTGGCCAGGGGCTGGACGTCGGATGTCCAACGGTCGATTGTCGGATGATCTGTGCGGCGACGACAGGTGCTTGCTCGTGTGTCTTTTCTGCGCTCGCAGCCAGCTCGTACGAGGACGTGTCGGGCCTGGTCCGAAACCGTTTGTCAGTCTGCCTTCGGAGTACGGAGTAGAGAGTTCGGAGTAATGGCCAGAGACGACGAGCACAGCCAATTAGCAATCAAGACTCCTTGGCCAATGTGCAGCCTCCATTGGCTCTCCGACAAAGAACAGCGTGCGAAACCTGACTCTTCCGGAGACCCCCCCCCCGACTCGGCTGCCACCATGCGAATCCTACAAGGCTACTAGTCCGGCCTCCTCTGATAGGCTGCAGGACGAGGGCAAGCTGTCTCGGTCATGACGTTTAGACCACGTTATCCTGCCAGCAGAGGTGGGCAGCCTCTGGCCTGTCTACGTTGGGGAACGTCATCCCCAGCTTCGCAGCTAGCGAAGAGGGTGGGCAAAATATACACAGCACCGAGCACGCTTTGGGAAACCGGGGATGGCGGCATGCGGAAACAAGTCTCCGGAAGTTGGGGTGTGCGCACGCCTGTCCTGATTCGCAAACGGTCTCCACGTGGGGGAATGCATTGGGCTGGAGTGCAGGCTGCAGAAGAGGACTGCTTGCTCTTTGGCAGGCTGGCCACCTCCCGCAAAGCTGTCGCGAACAGGAGCCCATGGACAGCGGTCAGCAGCCAGCTAGGAGAAGCCGCCATGACTCTCTGCACAGGCCTGCCGCTGAGAGATGCCCACTACGGCGGGTCGTGTGATGCAGAGGCCCGGCTGCAGCCTCCCAAATCAGATACGTAATACAACGTATGTACAGCACTCTCCGTACGGGAAGGCAACACGTCGGCGATATCTTACAACCAGCTTTCGGCAAGCTGCATCGCCTGCTTGCTGCCGCCAGCGCCCAGCCAACCGGAGCGCTGCGCCCAGCACACGGACCGCGGGGAGCTTCAGGCGTCCAGTGCTACTTGCTACGGGAACAGGTCGTAAGATAAATGCCGGTGCTATCAAGCACGGACGGCGATACGCAAGTGCGACGTTGGACAGACCAGGCAGAACTGTGCGACCGAGCAGCGTCGTTGCCCTCCCCCCCCCCACACCTCTTTTCCCACCTCTTTTGCACATCTTCGCTCCTTCCCCACCGCGATATTTCATTCCGACCCATTGTCCGCTGCCCATCGCCCATCGCCCATCGCCCATCGCCCATCGCCCGCTCACCCACCGCCCGCCTGCGCCTTCCTGAACGGCACAGCTCTCCACTCTTTCCTGCTTCGTCCGTCCTCGTCCTCTTAGCCCCCTCATCCCCCTCCCTCCTTTCCCGGAGCTTTCTCTTCTCATCCCTCCCTCTCTCCTTTCTCTCCTGATCCGTCTCTCTCTCTCTGTCTCGCTACCTCTCTCTATCTCTCTCTCTCGCCCCCCCGTTCTTCCCCCGTCGCTCCCTCTCGCTCTCCCGACTCGGCCGCGCCTCTGCTCATCCTCTCGCAATCCAATCGCCCAGCCGTCCGGCCAGCCGTCTCTCTCTCCTCCCACCCGCCTCGGCCACGCCTCTCGCTTCTGGACAGCACTCTCTCTCCCCCACCCGGCCCCTGCCTTGCGAGCTGCCGTGCCTCACTCGGCTCTCTCTCGCGGGACTAACCCCCCCCCCTCCCGACCCCTGTTAGTTGGCCCAATCGTTGTTAACCTCACCGCAAAGCGCCAAAGCGGATACATCTAATCACGTCCTGGGCTCGACCTGCCTCCCAGGTAGAAATAATTAAATAAAAATTGGGCTAAATTTTTCGAGCAAAGAAAGAGACGGCGCCAGCTTAAGAACCGCACCTTTAAATGACCCAGAGGTAAAAACCCACTTACCTATCTTACCATCAGCTTCTGCCATTTCCCCGTCTTTCTGGCCCCATCCCATCCTCTCTATTTCCTTCACTCTCCTCCTCTCTCCCCCGCCTCCTCTAGATTTCTCTTCTCTCGGTATCTACTCTACCGTAAGACATCCGCTTGACCTTTTTGGTGCTGTCGTTGCTGGCTAGCTGCTAGACTTTTGGGCCGTTGGACGTTAGACCGTTGGCGGTGGCCCGTTGTCTAGCCACAAGCTTCCCGCATCACGCACCACGCTGCTTCCACTCTTGACCTCCTCGCCTATACACCTCTCGTCATTCGTTCCTCTCCTCCTACCCTCCTCTCCTCCCCTGCAATTTGTCCTTTTCGCGCTTCTTTACAACCGCTCCTTCCCCATCCATGGCGAACACCCCAAAGCTGGATAGGTGGACTCACATGTTTTCAGACGAGCGGGCATCCATATTGTCTTCCGAATTTCGCAGAAAGAAGTCTGTCTCGGCCGCCGGGACTAACGAGCCGCCCAGCCGCTCTTCATCCCCCGTTGCTCTCACGGTTGTCACCTCTACAACAGCTCCGATCACCCCCCCGATCCCCTCCGTCTCTACCTCCCTGCACGGCCCGTGGGAAGGCACCTTTCTCGACGCCGAAGAGCAGCTCCCCAGGCAAGGAGACAATCCGCCGCAGACCTCTTCGCAGCTGGAACCCGAGCCTCAGAAACAACACGCCTCAAAAAGCTCCAGAAACTCCCTAGACTCCTTCATCTCCATCGTAGACGACCCCTTTTTCCAGCGATACCACAGCATCAGCAACGACTGGCTCGCCGAAGGCGGCTCCGACTCGGACCTTCTCGCACCCTCTCCGCACATAGAGCCGGGCTCCCAGGACGCGACCCGCCATGAACAGTCGTTGTCAGCCGAAGGGCCGCAACCTCACACCAGAGACTCTCTCGTCATAACCGATCCCTCCTGGGTACGCTCCTCTGCCTCCGATTGCCCCGCCGTCTTCCCTGCTCCATCGTGCCACCGCTGCACATCTTCCATGTCACTTGTGCAGACACTGACCCTGCCCCTATCTCTTGTGTAGGACGAACTGCCGCCTGCAATGGAGGCTGTCAATATCGCCGTCATTGGCGCCAATGGCGTGGGAAAGTCGGCTTTTGTTCAGCGCGCCCTCCGTCTGCCCCGCCTGCCAACCTCGAACATAAACGCCATTCGTCTCGACGTTGAGAGCGTCCCGCATGTCGTCGCTCTCATCGAGCTGGACCTCGAGTACTTCGACGTCAATCCGAACCAGAAGATCCGCTGGCCAAAGCAGATGAACGGCCACATGGTTCCTCGTATCGATGGAGCTCTTATTCTATACGATGTCATGAACAAGGACAGCATCCGGGATCTTCCCCATACGTTGTGTATGCCAAGACCATTCCCCCTCCTTGCCGTCTCCTCCTGTTTCGTCTTGTGGTTTCTGACAATCACAGCCGCCCTGGGCATCTCCGGCCTTCCTACCATGCTTGTTGCCACCAAATGCGACAACCCAGAAAACGCCCGTCAGATCAACGCCAACGCCATGGCCACAGTCTTCCCGTCCATTCTCGCCGACTTCAAAACTTCTGCAAATGTTCCCGCAAGCACTCGCGACTGCCTGCAATCCATCGTCCTGGCCTCCGTCTTTAATCGCAAAGGTATGCTAATCACACTCTATTCGCCCCCCCCCCAACCCCCAACCCCGAACCCCTGCTACTTTTCCACTTCCTCGGGATTCTTCCATTCCGTGTCTTCCGGTTCTTCTGCTCCACATTGCTTGGGTCGGAGCTGTTTATATCCTTCCTCGCCCCTCCTCTCCCCGTGCGCCTCTCTCGTGGACCCTTGCAAACACCCCTTTCCCAGTAGCTCCTTGGTCCTTCCAAAAAAAATTCAGATCCATGAACGTGTACGAGAAGGAAATGGCCCACCACACCCTACCTCGCTACCTACCAAGTCATGTGTATTTATGCATACTCTGCATATATTTGGGGGCAATTAATAAGACCGAACTGGCCGTCTTTGACGCTCTTACTGACGATGAACAGGTTCGGACAAGGAAAACTACACAAGGCGGCGCGCTGCTTCCTCTGCTGCGCACCTAGACACACCCCCGGATAGCACCAGAGGCCGACAGCTCGGTGAGCGGAGCAGCAGCAAGCACAGCCGCGCAAGCTCGGACCTGTCCCTTCTTCGAGGTGCTCAGACCGGCTCCGCCGACCGGGAAGGTTTCTACCGAACCCAAAACTCCAGGTCACCCAGAATCGAATATCCCAGCACAACACAGACCTCATCCAGTCTCGGAAACGAGATGGGAGACGAGAAGCCCGCACAGACTGTTCAGGGCATGCTGCGCTCGACTGGTGTGCGCCTCGACTCGGGCTCCTTCCTGGACGTCGACGAGTCTGACGCGGAGTCGTTCCGCTACACAGACGATGTTCCCATCCTGCAGCGCAATGACGAGATGATATCAGACAGACCCTCCAAGATGTCCGGCACCTCGTTTGAAGATCTGGTTGATCACCTCCTCGCCCCGGCCGTGACCCGTGCCGACAACAACTTTGGCGACATATTCCTCTGCTTGTATCGCAAGTTCGTCTCCCCCAGCGAGCTCATTTCCGCCATCTTGGAGCGCCTCCAAACGACCTGGGACGACAAGACAAGCCACTATCTGGAGCTCACAGCTACACAGTTCCGCATCATCGAGGTCATCGCACGATGGATATCCCTGTACCCCGGAGACTTTGCTCGTCCGAGCACACGACAGAAACTAGAGGGCCTCGTGGAGGTGCTCACCGGCAAGCCTGTCTTTGCTGTGGCGTCCCAGCAGCTGCGTGACCACATGGAACAGGATGTGGCTGAGGACGACGACACCGAGTGGGCACGAAGCGATGAACCGTTCGCCGAGGATTCCAGCGCGACCGATACCACTGGTGGCGACACTACCCCTACCGGGGGCACGCTACGTGGCTCGGACAGCTTGACGTCTGATGGGCTGAGGTCTTTGCAGCTGGAAGATTCCCGCTCTTCGGACCAGCCGACGCCGAGCGAAAACGGAAGCGGTCTCGGCGGCTCCTCGAGTCAGTCCCAGTTCCTGTTTCACTCCTATGAGGACTATGAGCGGGAAGCCGCAACCATGGTGCCCATGGCGACGCTACCACTCAACAAGTTCCGATACCACATCTTCATGGACCAAAATCCAGATGACGTGGCGGATGAGATTACACGCATCGACTGGGTGATGTTCAGCAGCATTCGTATCCGCGACCTGGTACGACACGTCTCACTCTCCCTTCAGGAGAAGGAGCGGTGCAAATCCCTGACACACGTGAATCGAATGATTTCACACTTTAACCACGTGGCAAAGTGGGTAGCCAACATGATACTGATTCGCGACAAAGCCAAACACCGCGCGCCGTGCATGCAAAAGTTTATGCTCATTGCACTCCGCCTCCGTCAGCTCAACAACTACAACGGACTGGCCGCGGTGCTCGCCGGCATTAACGGGACGGCGATCCACCGGCTGGCCCAGACCCGGTCGTTGGTGGATGCAGACATACAGAAGCGCTTTGCGCGTTTAGTACTGCTTATGAGCACGGCAAAGAGCCACTTTGCTTACCGTCTGGCGTGGGAGAACTCCCCTCTGCCACGAATTCCTTTCATACCCCTACACCGGCGGGATCTAGTCAGTGCCGAGGAGGGCAGCCGTACTTTTGTCGGACCAGAGGGCGACCGCATCAACTGGAAGAAGTTTGAGGTCCTGGGTGAAGTGCTGTTGCCCATTATGAAGAGCCTAGGAACACCATATCCGAATCTGAAGAGGCACGACATATCAAGGGAACTGATCATGGATTGCCGCATGCCATCAGACGATGAGGTGAGCCACAGTCATCACATCCTTTCGCCTATTGAGATTACCAGAAAGCTGACAATAGACAGGAAATATATCAACGAAGTGTGCAGGTTGAGCCCACAACCGGGCCTGCCGACTCGCTCAAGAAAAAGTTCCCTTGGTTACCGAAATGAGAGATGAGCAATGGAATCCCGTTCTGTGAGCTTTGTTTATACATCTGTTTTATATGCGCAGCCCAGTTTACTTTACGATTTTGCACATGACGGATAAAGGATCCACGACATTAGAACAAAGTCTCACGAAGGGGGAAAAGGTTTTATGTATTTCCTACCTTTTGTTTGGATATCAACCTGTTTGGATAGTTGTACGTCTGGGAAGCTAAAAAGGGACGGTCGAGAGAGTTGTCATCGATGACATTGGTATAATGTTTGGGCAGTTTTGCTTATGTTGAAAAGATCTATGAGCTATTTCATATTTGTGTGTAATAAAAGGGCAGTTGCGACTCTCACATATAACAGATCCTCGTGTTGCGCTCCTCACTTCTACCCATTGCACCTTCCCGTTGTATGTTTCTAACTTCCTACAAAGGAAGGAATGCAGAAGAATGCGAGACAATGAGGAAGCGTTTCCTCTGGCACAACGTTTATTTGATTTTTATTGAGCCCAGTTTGCCCAGTTTGTGCTTCTATACTCGACTTTTCTGTGCCTCACCAACGATCATGTAACCAATTCCCGAATAGTGTTTAGGATGCGAGGTATACAGCCTCATGGTATCTTACGATTTATTCAGCAGAGGCATTGAGCTATTTACGTCCTATCTGTTCTGCTCGCTTATATGACCGCCTGCACGGAGATTCGCCTAGGGCGCCAGCGATTTGCCAGTCGCGATCTGCAGCTGGCGGTGACCGTGACGGCGATCGCGGAGCTGTCCTGGCAGCCGGCGGGGTCAGCGGTGCTTGGTCCCTGCGCATCGGCCGAGCGTGTTGCGCAGCTCGTCCGTGCGGGCCGTCTATGGGTCAGCTGTGGCGGGAGCGCATTCGGCCTCGTGGTGTATCCGACGCTGCAGCGACAAGACATTCTCCTGCGGGGCAATAGCAAGAGCAGTGGAAACAGTGGGAACAGCGGGAACAGTTCCCCGTGTGCGGTGGCAGGCTGGCTGGCCATGGCCGTCCTGAGCTGGCCGGCCTGGGACAGCCTCGGACTGGCCGTCCGCCTCGACGGCAGCGACAAGGATGGCGCTAGCCAGAGCCGCTGGCAGTCGGGCGACCGTAGGTGGGACGCGGGCCGGCTGTTCTTTTCCGTGGCGCATCCCTCCTTGCCGGGCGGTCTCTGTGCGCCTGCTGGCGTCCCGCAGGCACACTTTAGACGTGTCGTGTGTCGCTTCAACTTTGCTCTGCACCCGGGCGGGCTGGAACCGGGCATGGCATCGCCCGCGAGGCTGGGTGTGGAGATGAAGAGCACGGCGAAAAGGGCAAACGGACACACTAAAGCAAAGAAGAAGGGAAAGACAACAACACAAGCGACGGCCTACCAAAGTGGAAAGCAAAAGGCAACGATTGCACGAGCATCAAAGAAGAGGCGGGGAATGGCCAGACTGTCAAAGGAACCCGCCAGCACTGTGTTCAGCAATGGCGAGCTCCAGCTGAAAGCTTCCACCTTGATCGAGGCATCGCTCTATGTCCTCGTAGGAATCAAGCACCGTGTCCTAGGCGTGCGGCCACTCGAACCCATACCCGTCAAGCCGTTGCCGTCACTGATGGGCATTGCTCCAGCTGTCTGGAACTATCGCCACTTTCAGGTATGGTACCACGAGCGCTCGCCTCGCATGGGCGCATTGCTGTATGGGCTCTCTGCTAACAGGTCCCCAAGGGTGTGTCTGCTCGTGCAGTCTTTGTGCCATCAATATGTAAGCTTCTACTCGACTGCTGCACCAATGCACAGTCACCGAGCCTCCGTCGCAAGGCAGCCGCAATATTTGAAGATGTCGAAAGCGAGCATCCCAAAGCAGGAAGACTAGAATCAAAGATGCACGAGATCATACTGAAGTGTGTATCGACAATACCTAAGAGGAAACGAACGAGTTCGCGAGGAGGGCCCGAAGTTATCAGTATGGGTGATCATGTACAGAATCACCCCGACGTTCCCGAGCTCGACATACATGGGGTGTCTACCAACCAGAAAGTCAATAGTCAAAGGTACGGCTCGGAAAACGACTTTACTGCGGTTGTCAACGAAGCAGCTGGCAACTCCTATGACGAGGATGGTGCTTGCTGGCAAGAAATTGCGGATTGGCCAGAGGAAGACGGCTACTGGGAAAATGATGGCAGTTGCGCATCGAAGTATGAGCTGGCGGACTGCGAGTACCAGAGCGAGGACATGGACTGGCAGGAGATTGAGGATTGGCAATTGGAAGACTGGGAAGCCAGCGAATGGCATGGATTTAGTGGAGGGCGTCTCCGATATAGCGACGAAGAAACGGAGAGTGAGACGGAATACATGGAAATAGACGCAAATGGGGTGTATATGTGGCAGGATGGATATGGACTGATTGATGAGTGGTGAGATAGCAGCTTGACGTCACAGATGCTCGTTTTCCCGGGAGATGTGTTTTTGGATGCATGATCAGAAAATATTCGATTTAGATTCAACACTGCAGTGCCCCCAAGAAGCGATTCCAAGACCATATGTTTGATGCAGCCTGCAGCCATCAGAACAGAGGCAGAGAGAGCCGGGCACATGGTGGAAGGGCCACATGGCTATATGCCATTGCCCTTCCGTCTTCAACGTCTTCAAAATGGATATACAAGGAAAACAAATACACGCTACTGAGCTCCAATAAACCTCCACATTGACAAGAGGGGATGTCCATCCCCTCCTGTCTTGTCGGTATCAAGATAGTAAAACAGCGCCAACTTCAAGCAGGCCAGTGACTGATGTAGTTGTGTGGAACGTCGCCATAGATGCGCCGTTTGGGGAAGCCGTCCCGCTAAGCGCCGTCCTCTTTTCTCAAGTCGGTGTTGCCATTGTCGGCGGCGGCTATTATTTCCTTGCAGGCGGCTTCGTATCGGTGACTTTCTTCTTCCTCTGCTCGGGCTTCATTGTGGCGTAGTGGATGTACCAGATGAGGGTGATGAGGAGGGCGACGGCGATCAGCACGATGATGAGGATGGTGAACAGAATGGGCTGGTCGTTGAGTACGGCGACGGCCTCTGGGGTGGCGCCGATCTTGGAGAACCAGTCGAATTCGCCCATGATGAAGAGAGCCTGGAGAGCTGGGGAGGATGTCGAGAAAGAAGAAAGGGTCTGACTGCACTGCAGTGATTAAAAAGAAAGTAACGAAAAAAAAAAAGTAGCAATGCGCCTGGCAGAAGGACAGGGCACAAAGAGGATGCGACGGGTGGGCAAGAGAGTAGTATATACGGCGGAAAGAAGAGAGGGAAAATAGGGGGGGGGGGAAGCGATAGAGAAAAAGGAAACAGAAGCCGTACTTTTGCCTCACGAAACCACAGGCGTCACATTCGTTCTGAAATGAGAAGGGGACCCCACAAGAAGGCCATTACGGCAGCCTGTGTTGAGCATTGAAGAGGACGAGCGCAAACGGTCCCCACCCCCCTTTCTGAGAGGGTCGGGCGATGCAGCCATTTGTTCTGGGGCTGCCGTCAATATTGAGACTCTGGAACAGATCTGCGTTTCAGGCGTGTGCCAGAGTTGGCCCTATGTGGTTAGGCGGGGAAGGCGTCGGGCTGATAAAAATAGGCAGTGGCGTGGCATACAGCAAGGGGCGTGTAAAAGGCACGTGACTGATCACGAGACCATGACAGCAGTTTTTCCGGGGCCAGAAAATTATGAGCTGTGCTGATGCAGCGAAAAGTCTGGACAGCGTTCAAGGCCACGCACGACGGCCCTCACGAGACACGGCACGGCAGCGCATTCGGCTGCATTGGGGCGATTCCGCGGAGACAACTTGCAATGAGCTTGGCGTGGTCGGCGGCCGGCGGCGGCGGCGCGCTGCTGCGACGGCTGGCATCGACGCGGGACGGGCGGACGACATCGGCGGCAGCGGCGGCGGCAGCAGCAGTGGCAGCGACGGCGGCGGCGGGCGCACTGCCAGCAGGAGGAGCGGCGGTGATGGGGCGGGCGAGCCTGTTCCACACGACGGCGCAGCGGCCGGCGCGGCGACGACGGCGGTTCAACAATGTGGGGGCGGCAGAGATGGGGCTCGTGGACGAGGACGCGATCTCGCGGTTTTCCAAGGAGCACTTTCCGTCGTACACGACGGAGGAGAAGGAGGCGCTGCGCGGGCGGTACACGCCGGCGCAGCTGGCGGCGGTGGAGGCGGGCGAGGCGGCGGTGGAGGCGCGGGACCTGACGATGCAGGGCCGGCTGCGGACGGACGGCAAGACGACGGGGCTGCAGTACGTGGAGGACTTTAGCCGGGTGCAGCCGGTGGTGGACAAGCGGGCGCGGGCGGCAGCGGCGACGTCGGCGGCGACGGCGGCGTCGGCCATTGGCAGCCGGTTCATGGGCGAGGAGGCGTTTGCGCAGGACCTGATGCGGTGGCTGGAGTCGTTTGTGCCGGCGGACGTGAACCTGGAGGGGCTGACGGACGAGCAGCTGCGGGCGGTGGCAGAGGAGCACGGGCCGCAGGACGAGGACGTGATGCGGTGGTGGTTTGAGCGGCCGGCGCTGGTGCGGCGGGACGGGCGGACGGCGGTGGCGGCGGCGGCGACGGGCGGCTGGGGGCTGGCGCCGTCGCTGGGGACGCGCATCCCGGGCGTCACGGAGCACTACCAGCGGCAGGAGGACCCCGAGGACGAGGGCCTGGACGAGGCGGGCGACTACCGCGGGCTCAAGCGGCAGACGGGCCTGCGCGTGCAGGAAATGGTCAAGCTGGCCGTCAAGACGCTCGTGATCCGTCACGTGCACAACCAGACGCGCCTCGGCAAGGTGCGCAGCGTGTCCGTCATGGTCGTCGCCGGCAACGGCGAGGGCCGGCTGGGCCTCGGCATGGCCAAGGCCAAGGAGCTGCCGCAGGCCACCAGCAAGGCCAAGGCCATGGCCGTGCGCAACATGCTGCCCGTGCCGCGCTACGAGAACCGCACCATCTACGGCACCGTCGAGGCCAAGGTCGGCGGCACCGTCGTCCAGCTCGCCGCCCGGCCGCCCGGCTTCGGCCTGCGCGTCCCCCACCGCATCTTTGAGATGGCCCGCGCCGTCGGCATCACCGACCTCGCCGCCCGCATCCCCCGCTCGCGCAGCCCCATGAACACCGTCAAGGCCGCCTACCAGGCCCTCATGCGCCAGCCCAACCCCGACGACATTGCCGTTGGCCGCGGCAAGAAGCTCGTCGACGTCCGCAAGGTCTACTACGGCGGTGCCGTGTACTGAGGACGCCCGAGGTGGCGATCGGATGTGGTGATCGGATGTGGTGATCGGAAGAGGTCATCGGCCATCCACTGTATTGTAGCTGTCGCCCAAAATAAATACGCCTCCATAACCTCCATATCCTCCACGTTCTCCATATCCTCCACGTTCTCCATGTCCTCCATGTCTCCTCCCCCCCCCCCCCTAGCTGCCCTCGTCGATCTGGTGCTGCAGCACAATGCTGTACACGCTGGCCTTGAGCAGCGTAAACACCAGGCTCGTCTTGCGCTCGAGCTCGCGCAGCCCGTCCAGCGTCTCCGTCGTCGGCCGGCCCGCGAGGTCGTCCAGCACGGCCGCCAGCTGTCCTTCGCGTCAGAATCATGCGCCGGCAACCCTCTTCCACCCCCCGCCCAGACTCACCCGCTTCATGTTCTCCGCCAGCCGCTCGTACTCTTCCAGCACGGCCTGCTCCATCGGAGACAGGTCTTCGTGCGACGGCAGCCCCGACGGAGCCGTCGCCAGCGGCCCTAGCATCTCGCTCGCATCCGGGTCCATCGTCGGTCGAGGCGGCTGCGCTGGCAAATCGGCTCGTCCTGGGGAGGAATCCGCTTGGTAGAGCCCGAAAAAGCCGTTGGCAGGTTGACGCGCTCCAAACGCGTAGAGGGGTTTTGGCGGGGACGAGATTGGCAGGTGCTTTGCACTAGAATTATAGTGGGTGGCAACTGGTAGGATATCTTCTTACTTGGGCAAAATACAGCCTCAATTCCAGCAGTCTCCCATTTCACCTCGGACAAACTGCCTTCTCCCACGTACGACCACAGGTGCTGCAAAGCTCGGGATCCCGTCCGCTCTCCCCTAGATAAGCCAGCAACCGCCGGATTAGTAGTTGGGTCGGTGACGACCAGCGAATACCCGGTGTTGTACGTTTTTTTTGTCGGGGTTTGCAGCTACTACTAAATCACGTCGCCTTAGAGAATCATCCGGAAAGCCGGGTCGCGATCGTCTCCTGATCCCTCGAACTGGGCGTACTTCCCGTCCCGCTTGTCCCTGTTGATCTTCATGCAGTGCAGAACGTTTGCCAGGACCCTGGCCGTCTGTCAGTCGAGGGGCAGCCCATGTGGGATATCCACGAGTTCACTTACGCAAACCATGCATACACAAGAAGGCCCAGAATCACCGTGTGTCCACGGTGGTAGAACGGCGCATCCCTATTGGGATACACAAAGGCTGGGGGGGGGGGGGGGGGGGGGGCGCGGGGGGGACACCCAAGACGAGGCGGCCCCTGTGGCGGGCAGGAGCGTTTTTATTGGGG
>JANSMH010000424.1:0-14398 GCA_029299595.1 Grosmannia serpens
AGCGCCCGGTCGAGGCGGGTCGCGCTCAACGTGCAGAAGTTCAAGGACGCTCTCAAGACCGCTCTCGCGAACCCGGCTCCCGCCACCCGCACCCGGCTCCCCTAACGACGGTGCCGCTATTGTCAACGTCAACTCCACTGGCGAGGTTATTATGGAGAAGGCCCCCTGTCCCCACCGGCGCCAATGCACGATTACAACACAGTGTGCTGAATGAGCGCCTGATAGCGGCTGTCTGCCCCCCCCCCCTGCCTAGTCGTAGGGGAACGCTGCACAGCGAGGCCCGGCGTCGACGGATGGGGACGCCACCAGACGACGGCGGACGCGCCTCTGCGTCTCCAGTGTGACAACCCGACGACATGCCGCTGGGAGCGCAGCCGGCGGTGCCACTGTGCCGCCAGAGAGGCCTGCGAGCCCGAGCTGCGTTTTTCCCTCCGTCGGCCGCTTCTCCACACGGTGGCAGCAGAGTTTTCCACTCTCGGAAGCCCAGAACCGAAAGGGAGCAGTCGCAGAGGAGCAGCAAAACACAAAAACCCAACATGCGACAGAAATATACCGTGCGCGAGAAACGGCACATACGAGTACTCGTAGTCGGCCCCGAAAAAAAAGAAAAAAAAAAGAAAAGAAGCACGACTGCGGAATCGGTTGCACTAGACTTCGCTCCTCCCTTCCTATGACGCAATGCCCTGTGACAAGAGCCCACCTAGTGGCCTGCGGAGCCGTGCACAGCGGCAATGCGAGTACGAGGTACGGAGTAACGTACTCGCAGATGCATCGCTGGATGGATATCACGAGACGGCCACGACGGCAACGGCCTGTCCAGCCCTCCCAGTCCCGGTCCCTTCAGCGCTCGTTCCCCCCCCTCCTCCCCGAGCAGCCCCCCCGTAACTCACTACACCGCGGGAGCTAACCCGTCTTGTTCCAAGAACCGATACGCTATGCTGGCGGGATCGCTTTCTAGGCCTCTTCTCTGTCGGGTAAATAACAGTTTATGGGAAAGAAACTTTTTTTGCCCATGAAGTGCCACCAAAAGGTGTATCGCTCCATAAGTCGTAACATTTTACTCGTAATAGCTATTATTTATTACTCAACGTTGAGTCGGCGGGACAGGACCACGTCGGCTCAAAAAAAAAAAAAAAAAAAGAGGGCCCAACAAAAAAAAGGCATCACCAGTCTTCTGCTCCTATCTCGCACCCTTGGACGTTTGCACCGTTTTTGCACCCAAACGGGGACCACTCTCGCGCAGGCCCAGCCCTCGTGCCTCGCTGGAAGCCGAAATTGCAAGGCGTGTTCCGTCCCATGAGCATCCAATGCTTCAGGCAACATGCCGATATTGGCGCGGGACCAGGCCGAGCGCGATACGACATCCCACAACCGAACACGTTTTTCAGACGTCATCGCCCACCATCGCCCACCATCGCCCACCATCGCCCACCGCTGCTAAGCGCCATTTGTCGCTGCGCTGCAGACGCCTCTCCTGCACACCCGGACCAATCACAGGGGGCCCTCGGGATCCTCTGCCGGACCAATCCAGTACTGCCCCTACTTTGTAAACGTCTTGTGCTAGGACTGCAACGGCCCCGGCGGAATGCGAATTCGGCCGGATACAAAAAAGGCATGGACCACATTCTGGACCGGATGTTGGTTTTTATAGGGCCAAACCTTGCATATACAGTGCGTCCCGCACGGTATGCCAGTCGACATCCCGGTTTCCTTGCTTGCGGCTACGTCCCGCCAAGCACTGCTATCGGTTTCTATTGGCAAGAGATTTGATTTTCTGCTGTCCACCTGCCAAATCTCGTCCGACCCAAGTGTCCCGATGTCCGGCACGTTGGGCGGCACACACTAAAGAAGAGGCTGCCGGCCCTGTGCATTGCCTTAGGCACGACACATATCGAGTCCATACATAGTATCTGCAGTCTGTGCTTCTGAGTCTTGTGGCGTGCCGTCCTACATAGTACGGCTTCGGGCTTCACGACAGGATACTCGCGGAGTGACACCACATGTCCGCCCACAAGCCGATTGTGAGAGTCGTGGGATCCCCACCCGCAGCACCTGCGTTTTTTCTTCGTTTTTTTTCCTCCTGCAAACCGGATTTTGGCGCATCGTCTCATTGGGCCGTCCACCAACCGAACCTATCACAACCTGGAGAGACTCAACGAGGAAGTCGTGCCGGCGCGTGACTAGTCGACCCCAGTCTCTTGCCTGTTGAGACGCGATAATGGGCTGCAGATAGGAAATTTATCCTGTTTTCGTGCCTAGTCGGATTTTCTCGCAAGGAATGTAAGAGCAGAGTAGCCGCAAACCCCCACACGGCATATATGTTGGGCTCCTTTGGCGGCGGCCTGGGACACCACCTTCCTTTTTGCGCACTCGTAAAGCAGCGGTCCAGAGCAGGAGGCCAAGCGTTTCGTCACGTGGACATTGCCGTCGGAACCGAGTCGGCAGCAACGAGACTGGAGGTCGTAGACACTTGCTTAGGTATTGGGTGGCGTGTTGCACATGATCAAGTGAGACTGGGAAGTGGGTGAGACGGGCGATTAGGAGTGCGTCTATATTTCATACCGCTCCTCGTCGTTTCGGCGCCTCGTCTCCTCACAGAATCACCTTGGACGCCACGCTCAGCAGCCAGGCGGCGTCGTGCCATCCGCCCCCGTCCGCTTTGGGAGGAGGCGGCACGTACTCTCGGACCACAGCTGGGTCGCCCTCGAGACAGCGAGGGCCCGACGGCCGCCGTCTCCGGTGCCGTCTGCTCTTCCTGACGTTGCCCAGGATGTCGTGTTCAACTTCATTGTTGTCGTCGTCGTCGTCACTGTAAGCATCGCTATTGGCGGCTCCTTCACCGTCCACGTCATCGTCGTCGTCGTCGTCGTCGCTCTTCCGGCCATCACCCTCGTCGTCGTCGTCGTCGTCGTCGTCTTCTTCGTCATCATCGTCGTTCTCGTGCGCGAAGAATAGCGGCCACCCGAAGACGGTACCCAGCCACGACCCGAGCACGCCGCTCCCGGCCTTCTCCCGCCTTACCAGCCGCCGCACATGGTCCTCATCCTCTAGGCTCGTGTCCTGCTCCAGCGCCTCGAGCCTTTCGTCCAGGTTGACAAAGTCAGGACCCACCATCTCGTCCAGCTCCAGCACGTCGACTCGCTCAAAGAAGCTTCCACCGTCGCACAGCAACTGCCGGTCCTCGCCCAGCGGCGTGATTAGCTGGACGCGGCTGGTCGTGCGGCTGGCCGTGCGGCTATGTGCGCGACTGGCCAGACGGCTGCCGACGCGGCTTCCGACGCAGCTTCCAGCGCGGCTTCCCAGGCGGCTACCGCCACCGAGCGGTGAGGCCGCAAAGGCGGCGTCGTCGTCGTCGCCATCTGCCGTGTGCCGGTTCCAGCTGCCCCTGCGGCTGCCATTGACGGCTCCCGCGGCGGTGCGCTGGTACTGCGTGACGCGCTCGCGTGCCAGCGGGCCGTCTTCGTCGGGGTCGCGCAGGCCGCTCAGGCTGGTGGAGCTGGCGCGGGCGGCCAGCCAGCTCTGGCCCTTGAGCTCGCGTGTCTCGCTGGTGACGATGGCACCGGCGCGGAGGAGCCAGTCGCTGTGGGTGTGATGGTCGGAAGGGGAAGAGGAGGACGGCGAGAAGAGGTCTCCGGTGGTGGTGGTGGCAGAGGGGGGGTGTGCTCTGCGTCGGCGGTGGTGCTGGGGCGAGGCGGTGCCGCTGCGCCGGTTGGCGGCGGCCAGGTGCGTGGTGGAGAGGCTCTTTGGCAGGCTGCCGCGGCTGCGGCCATGGTGGCCGTGGGCGGCCAGACGGGGGAATGGTGGATTTCCATCGTGGGAGCGAGAGCGGGACGAGCCCGGCGGTGGTGGCGAGGTGGACAGCAGACGTGGCGTGACCGGGGCCGACCGGCCCTGGAGATAGGACGGCGTGGAGACGGCCGGTAGAAAGTCGGCCGGGGCGTCGGGGTCGTCGCGCAGAGGAAGGCGAGTGGTCAGGGGAGCGAGCGAGAGATGCTGCAGGTTGGCAGCAGAGCGGTTCTTGCGACGGGCCTGCTGCTGTTGGCTGTAAGGGAGATCCATCTTTTTTTTTGAAGGGCAGGGCCAGGGGAAGCAGAAGAAAAGAGATGCAAAGGAAAAATGCAGGTTGTCGGGCGGGAGGAAAAGGGCGAGAAGGGGAGCAATAGGAAGCAGAAAGGGAGGGAGAGAATAGAAGAAAGAGGCGAAAAGAGGCGCGAGGAGAGGGGATTTGTTGGGGGGAAGGCGTTGGCGAGCTGGATGAGCTGGGGAAGGAGCGGAGGAATGGACAGAGGTACCATGCCGTAGTAATCATTGAAATGGCTGGGGAAAAAATGGGGAAAGAGCGAGGACGTCACTGCGCAGAAGCGAGGCCAAGGTCTAGGCCGTGTTGCACGCTATGCACTCGTAGGCTATCTGCTAGTGCTGCAGGAGGTGCTTTGAGGGGTAAAACGGTTGTTGAGCACTGCACCATAGCCTGAAGCGAAAAGAGGGAGGATAGTTCTCATTACTGGAAGTACTACGGTGTAAGATACATCTCCCTTTACTGTGGCAGGGAGAAGAGAATGCGGGTCGGGTCTTGGGAGAATAAGCTATCTAAGCTTCACTGCCAGGGGTGATAGCGAATAGGATAGCGAATAGGCGAAGCATAGGTGTGTTCTACGGCCGGTTGCAGCTCACGCAAATTGCATACCACATGTCGAGCCTCGGCCTCGTCAGCTGCGCACCGTGCCGTCCCACCATCCGCCCAGACGCAGCTTTACCATCTCGTCCATCCTGGTCGAGCCGTCGGCATGGCCGCCTATGCGCTCCATGTCGCGCAGGAGGCTGTCGATGTAGTCGCCGGCCCCGGACAGGTGCAGGATGTGTGCAATGGCGCAGTGTATGGCGAGCAGTCGCGGCGACGGCATGTCGATGCTCTTGTCGGCGTCATAAAGGGTACGCGTGACGGGGAGAATGCCCGAAAAGAGCTCTGGGTAAAACGTGTTGACTCTGTAGGTGTGGTCGCCTGCGCCGGATTCCGCTGCCGGCTCAAAGTAGACCTCGAACCTGCCGAAGAAACGATGCATCTTCTGGGACAGCGTGATCGCATTGAGGGGCCGATCGATGTCGACGCCCTCGATCAGAGGCACAACGCCAGAGTCGAGCAGGTTGAGAATGTTCAACGCTGCCGTTTTGGCGTCGCTCTGCGGACTCGCCTCTGAGCCGGCCTTTGTTAGAGAGTGTGGCAGGATGTGAGCGACTTCCAGCACCTCGAATCCATGCGGGTTGCCTGCCAATGGCACGCCGTCGTCGTCGCATGCCTTGCGACGCTCTTTGAGTATGTTCCGCATCTCCTCTGCGTCGAACTCGCGTGTTATTATGCAACGATGCTTATCCCGCCGCAGACAGGCACCTCGAAGACCGGCCAGCCTGTCGGGCGTCCCAACGGTCAAGTGCCCTGCCTGCAGCTTTTGCACGGCAGAGTCGTACTTTGGCGTCGGCTATGCCGTTCTGTTACCGGCTGCTACCACTGCACAGTACGCCCAGCCGCCGAGTTAGTATAGACGTGGAAGAAAGCACGTAGTATACGTGCAGAAAACTAGGCAACGCCAGGCACGATCACGGCTGGAAGAAGTCCTCCCTCAGATAGTCGGCAAACCCGTTGAAATCGTCAGCCAAGGCATCGCAGTCAAGATCTTCGTCTCCGGCCAAAGGAATTCCTAGCGAGTCGAAAAATACGCGGAGAAAGTTGTCCCTGGAGTCTTCTGATCGCGCATATTCGTAGGTATACTGAAGCAAAGAGGGCAACTGTATGGCTGGTCGCTGTTGGGTTGAGCCTTGAAATGCTCGATGAGCTGATACAGTCGGCGCTTCCCCCGGCTGCGTTGGGCCGCTTCCAACGAGGGCAGGTTGGAGGATGAAAGAACCCGTTCGAGAGACGACCGATGCCTGTTCTCGGGCGGCATTGCGTGCGTTGGGAGATGGGTTTCCGTACCGGCGACTGGTTTGGCTTCGCTTTTGGGCGGCCTGGCTGGATGAGTAAGTCGAGAGAGGCTGGTCTCATTTGGCGGCCGTGTTTTGCGGGGAATGGGGCACTGTGTGTAGTGGTGGGCTGCGCAGCGCAGAAGGAGCTCCCCGCACAGTGCATATCGGTATCGCCAAAACGGGCAACGGATTTTTCAAGTATATGCATTAGACCTGTGTATTTTTTCCCAGTTTCGAGACAACACATTTGCGGCATCCACGACACGCCCCGGGGAACAGAAAACGGCTGCCGAAGCGCGCAGGGTGCACACAGCGCACTACTCTATTGACTCTCGACGCAGCGGTGGTCGCGATGCGGAATCTGCGCACGATCCGGCTCGACGTCTGCCGGGGCGCAGCGGGGGCGACGGCAGCGTGCTGGGATGCGGCGGGCGACGAGATGATTGTGGCGTTTGGGCCGACGGCGGACGAGCCGCGGGTGCGGCTGGCCCGCGTGGCCGAGGAGGCCGGGGAGGCCGGGGAGCTGTAGGGAGTCCCTTTTCTCGAGAGGGGTGTGAGTATGCGACGGCAAAGGCAACCTGAGAGCTAACGGGGCACATGCACGACGGGAACAGCAGCTGCCGCGACATGGCTGCCTGGGACGCGCGGAGCCCGCGGCCGGACATGGCGGAGGACCGCATCGTGGGGCTGCACTACTTTGGGGACGTGGCGACGGCGTGCGTGGTGATGGCGGGGGGCGACATTGTGATGGCGGGCGAGGCCGACGGCGGGGCGATGCACGTGGAGATTGTGGGCTCGGTGGATGCGGGGATAGCGGCGGCGAGCTGGTCGCCGGACGAGGAGGTGCTGGCGGTGGTGACGCTGCCGTCGACGGAGACGACAGAGTCGACAGAGTCGACAGAGTCGGCAGAGTCGACAGAGACGAAGCGGTCGCTGCTGCTGATGAGCCGGGGATTGGAGCCGATTGGTGAGACGGCGCTGACGGCGGCCGACCTGGCGGCATCCAAGCACGTGTCGGTGGGCTGGGGCAAGAAGGAGACGCAGTTCCGGGGCCGGGGGGCGGCCAAGGCGCTGCGCGACCCGACGATCCCGCAGACGGTGGCGGCGGGCACGCTGGGCGCGGCGGACGACGGGACGGCCGTGGCGGTCAGCTGGCGCGGCGACGGCGAGTACGTGGCCGTCAACGCGGTCGAGGCGGGCGAGGAGGCGGGCGAGGAGGGCGGCCGGCCGGTGCGGCGCCGCGTCGTGCGCGTCTTTGACCGGGCCGGCGTGCTGGACAGCGCCAGCGAGCCGGTCGACGGGCTGGCGGCGTGCCTCAGCTGGCGGCCGGCCGGCAACCTGCTGGCCGGCGTGCAGACGACGGCGGCGGCCGCGGGCGACGACGGCGGCGACCGGCACAGCGTCGTCTTTTTCGAGCGCAACGGCCTGCGTCACGGCCAGTTTGCACTGCGGCCACCCGTCGGTGCTGAGTCAGCAGTCCCGGTCGGCCTGGCGTGGAATGCGGACTCGACGGTGCTGGCGGTGGTGTACGCGACGGCGGTGCAGCTGTGGACGACGGGCAACTACCACTGGTATCTGAAGCAGGAGCTGGCGACGGGGTCTGCGGGCTGCAGCTCGTCGTCGCCGTCGTCGTCGCCGTCGCCACCGGTCGCAGCCTGGCACGCGGAGAAGCCGCTGCGCCTGTTGGCGGCCACGGACGACGGGCTCGTGCGCGCCGAGTACGTCGCGGCGGCGGCGCGCGGCAGCCTGGCGCCGCCGCGGGACCACGGCGCCGTGGCCGTCGTGGACGGCTGCACGGTGCAGCTGACGCCGCTGCGGGCGGCGACGGTGCCGCCGCCCATGAGCCTGTTCGCGCTGGCGGTGCGCCGGCCGGCCGTCGACGCCGCGTTTGCGCCCGGCGACGCCGTGCTGGCCGTGGCGCACGCGGACGGCATCGACGTCTTTGCCTGGCCCTGGGCCGCTGCCGACGGCCGCCGGCCGCCGCGGCCGAGCCTCGCGGCGTCGGCCGACTTTGACGGCGCCTTCACGCCGCTGCAGATCGGCGTGCTTCCCGGCGACGACGCCAGCGACGCCTTCGTCTGCGTGCTCGGCCGCGACAGCACCGGCCTGTCCATCTCCTCGTTTGCCCTGTCTGCGGACAAGCTGCTCCCCGTCGCCACGGCCAGCGTCCCGCGCGGCTCGACGCTCGTGGCCGCCACCCCGACGGCCGGCGGTGGCCTCTACGTGCAGGACGCCACGGGTGGCATTTCACAGCTCAGCCTGGCCGACCTGACAGCGCCTCGCGCCTGCGACGCCCATCTGCCCGGCCCGCTGCCCTGGGTCGAGGTCGTCCACGACGGCCGGCTGGCCTTCGGGCTCTCCCGCGGCGGCAACCTGTACGCCAACGGGCGGCTGCTGGCCAAGAACTGCACGTCGTTCCTGGCCACGCCCGACCACCTGGTCCTGACCACGGGCAGCCACCTGCTCAAGTTTGTGCATCTGCCAGACGACGGCGACAGCGCGCTGCTGGAGATCCCCCTCGACGACCCCGAGACCGACGAGCGCTGCCGCAGCATCGAGCGCGGCGCGCGCCTCGTCACGTCGGTGCCGTCCAGCCTCTGCGTCGTGCTGCAGATGCCGCGCGGCAACCTCGAGACGGTGTTTCCGCGCGCCATGGTGGTCGCCGGCATCCGGCGCCTGATCGACGCCCGCGACTACGCCCGCGCCTTTGCCTTTTGCCGCACGCAGCGCGTCGACATGAACATCCTCTACGACCACCGGCCGGCCCAGTTCCTCGCCCACGTCGACGTGTTTCTCGCCCAGCTGCAGGACGTGGCCTCCATCGACCTGTTTCTGTCGGCGCTGCGGTACGTACTGTGCATGGACTTACTGTGCATACATAGTTCACACTGTGTCACGTGATGTTGCTGACAATGAGGCAGAGACGAAGATGTGTCGCAGACCATGTACAAGGACACGCGGCCGCAGGCCGGGGTTCCGGCAGCCGCTGCCCCGTCTACCCCGCCGCCGTCCAAGGTGAACGCGGTGTGCGACGCGGTGCTGGCGAGCCTGCTGGGCGGCGGGCCGGGACAGACGACGCCGACGGCCGAGCGGCTGCAGAACGTGATCACGGCGCACGTGTGCAAGGCGCCGCCGGCGCTGGACGACGGCCTGCGGGTGGTGGCGCAGCTGCTGTCGTCGGGCGACGCGGCGGGCACGGCGCTGGGCGAGCGGGCGGTGGAGCACATCTGCTTCCTGGTGGACGTCCAGCGGCTGTACGAGCACGCGCTGGGGCTGTACGACCTGGGGCTGGCGATGGCGGTGGCGCAGCAGTCGCAGCGGGACCCGCGCGAGTACGTGCCGTTCCTGCAGGCGCTGCACGCGACGGCGCCGGAGGCGCGGCGGCGCTTCGCGATCGACGACCACCTGGGGCGGCACGAGCGGGCGCTGGGCCAGCTGCAGGCGCTGGGCGCGGGCGCGTTTGCGGAGCTGCTGGCGTACGTGGACCGGCACGGGCTGCACCGCGCGGCGCTGGAGCTGTACCGGTACGGCGACGGCGGCGGCGGCGGCGGCGGCGGCAGCCTGCAGCAGGCGGGCTCGCCGCGGGCGCAGCTGACGGAGCGGTACGCCGTGGCCCTCGAGGCGCAGTCGCGGTTCCGCGAGGCCGGCCTGGCCCACGAGTCGCTGGCGGGCGACCGGCGGCACCTGGCGGCGGCGGCGCGCTGCTACCGGTCGGCGGGCGTGGCGTGCTGGCGGGAGTGTCTGACGGTGGCCGAGCAGATGGAGGGTGGAGGTGAAGGTGGAGGTGAGGGTGCGGACAAAGGTAAGGGTGGACCGTCCGAGACGCTGCGGGACATGGCGGCCACGCTAGCCGAGGCGCTGGCCGAGTCACGTGACTTTGTCGCGGCCGCCCGCGTGCATCTCGACTACCTGGGCGCCGTGGACGCGGCCGTGGGCTGTCTGTGCCGGGGCTACGAGTTTGGCGAGGCGATGCGCGTGGCCGTGCGGCACGGCCGGGCGGCGCTGCTGGCGACGACCGTGGACGGCGGCCTGGGCGAGGCGCTGTCGGCGTCGACGGAGCTGCTGGCCGACTGCCGGGCGCAGCTGCGGGCGCAGGTGCCGCGCATCCTGGAGCTGCGCCGCAAGGCGGCCGAGGACCCGTTCTTCTACTACGAGGGTGAGGCGGGCGACGGCCGGGGGGAGGACATGCCCGACGACGTGTCCGTGGCCGCCAGCTCGCGGCTCAGCACCGGGGCCAGCCTGTTTACGCGCTACAGCACGCAGACCGGGCAGACTGGCCAGACTGGCCAGACTGGCCACACCGGCACGACGACACGGTCGCAGGCCCGCGCCCGCCGCAAGCGCGAGGACAAGAAGCGCGCCCGCGGCCGCAAGGGCACCGTCTACGAGCTCGCCTACCTCGTCGGCAGCGTCCGCCGCCTCGTCGAGCGCGTCGAGCGCGCCCGCGCCGAGATCGCCCGCCTCGTCGCCGCCCTCGTCCGCCGCGACATGGCCGACCGCGCCCGCGCCGTCGAGACGCTCATGGCCGAGCTGGTCGAGGCCTGCCAGGGCGCCATTGTCGACGTGTGGCCGGCAGGGGCTGCCGGCGGGACAGCCAAGACTGCCGACGATGAGCTGCCCCCGACCGACGACGGTGAGGCCGCGCCCGTCATGGCCTCGTTTCAGCGTCTGTCGCTGCTGGGGTAGTGGTGGTGGTGGTGGTGGTGGCAGATGGCAGATCAGAGGTCACAGCTCACAGCTCACAGCTCACAGCTTACAGCATCCACCACGTGACTCAAACCATATACCGTCGTAGACTAGAGATACATACAGAACAAAGGAACAAGTCATAATCATTCGGCGTGCCGTCATCATATCATGGGTCCCCTTTCTCGTTCCTTCCCCCTCAGTCGTCCCCCCTCGTTCCTTCCCCCTCAGTCGTCCCCCCTCGTCCCCTCCCCCTGTTCCAGTCGTCCGCCCCTAATCGTCCCACGTCGGAAACCGGTTCTCGGCATCCTCCACGCCGTCCGCCCGGGCCAGCCGCTTACTCAGCAGCTGCAGCTGCCGCTCGCTGTTGCGCCACGCCTGTGGCGGCATGCGTGCCCGCAGCGGATAGTGGAAGCTGGTCGGCTTCTGCGGCGGCGCCCGGTGCTGGTGGTGCTGGTGGTGCGGCTGCGGCTGCTGCAGGTTGTGCTGGTGGTGCTGGTGGTGCAGCTGGTGCAGCTGGTGCGGGTGATGCTGGTGATGCGCGTGATGCTGGTGGTGCTGCAGATGATGCAGCTGCTGCTGCTGGTGCTGGTGCTGGGCCGCCAGCTGGGCCGCCTGCTGCTGCTGCTGGTGGACCGACTGCAGCGCCTGCAGCGGCCGCTGTCGCTGGGCCGGCTGCAGCGGTCGCGGCAGTTCCGTCTGGTACGTCCGTTCCGTCTGGTACGGCCTGCTCGCCTCTCTTCGTCGTGGCCGTCTCCACAGCCCGTCCTCGCCGTCGGTCTCGTCGCCACCCCCACCGCCCTCGTCCTGGTGCACCACCACCACTCCGCCCCCCCCCGTCCGTCGTTGTCGCCGCAGCTCGGCCGCCCTGGCCGCCACGATGGCCGCCGTCGCTGCCGTCGCCGCCTCGGCCGCCCGGCTGCCGGCCTCGTCGCGCGCGCGCACCCGCAGTTCTGTGCTCCTGCTGCTGCTCTTGCGCGACACCACGTGCCGGATCGGCGGCACCGCCTGGTGCACGCTGACGCCGGCGCCGGCGCCGGCCTCGCGCCGCCCCATCGACCGCGTCCGCATGCCGGCCGCCACCGGCACCGACACCGCCACCGGCCCCGGCCCCGCCTCCCGCGCCCTCTCCCGCGCCCTCTCCCGCGCCCTCTCCCGCGCCCTCTCCCGCTCCTCCCCGTCGCTGCCCCCGTCGCTCTCCGTCTCGCCGTCCCCCTCCGTGCAGCTCGTCGTCTTGCGCAGCTTCTTGACCAGCTTGCCGCGGCTGCGCGCCGTCGTGATCACCCGTCCCGTGTCGGCCTCGCACCGCTCGCGATCCGCCCCCTCCACCGCCGCGTGCCCGCGCTTCGTGCCGCGCCGGACCACCGCCGGACCCCCCGCCGCCGCCGCCGCCATCATCGCCTCCGCCTGCCCCCCGTCGCCCCCCAGCGTCTGCGCCAGCACCGCCAGCACCTCGTCCGCCGTCCGCACCGGCACGACCGCTGCTGCTCCGTCCGAGGTCGTCTCTGCCGTCTCGTCCGTCTCGTCCGTCTCGTCCGTCTCGGCCGTCTCGGCAGTCTCGGCCGTCTCCGTCGTCGCTCTCAGCTCGCTGCCACGCGTCGTCCGCTCTGCCGGTGCCTGTCGCGTCAGCCCCTGTCGCGTCGCCGGAATCGCGCGCGCCCGGAAGAAGCCCGACTGCATCAGCTCCTGGTAGCTGGCCAGGACGTTGTCCGGCGTCGGCCGCCCGCCTGCCGGTGGTCGATAGGCGTCGGTGGCGGCTGCTGCTGCTGCTGCTGCTGCTCCTGCAGATGACATGTTTTCTGCAGCACGGGCTGCCACGGGCACAGATCCAGATCCAGATCCAGATCCAGGTCCAGATCCAGATGCTGACGCCGACGCCGACGCCGACGCAGACGCTGACCCTGCTGCAGACGCCTCAGCCCCCCCGCCACGCTTCTTCCGATGCAGCCACCGGACGCCATCAAAGAGCGGAGCCAGAAAGCTGCGGCTGCTGGCACCACTGGTCCCATTGGTTCCATTGGTCCCATTGGTCCCATTGGTCCCATTGGTGCCACCGCTCCCGCTGCTGCTGACGCTGCCGGCCACGGAAAAGGGCGTCGCCGCCGACTGCGTCGAGTACCGCGTGGGGCTGGCCTGCGGCTTGCCGTCGCTGCCGTCCGTGCCGACGGCCGAGAAGAAGGCGCTGACCGACTCGGGCCCCAGAAACTCGACCGGCGGCGCCGCGCTGGCCCGGTCGCTCATCGAGCCCTCGACGAAGCGCGACCGCATGCGGTGCTGCTTCTGCTGCTGCTGCTGCTGCTGCTGTTGCTGCTGCTGCTTCTGCTGCTTCTGCTGCTTCTGCTGCTTCTGCTGCTGTCGCTGTCGCTGGTGCTGCCGGCAGGGCGTCCCGGGAAAGGAAAAGGGGCGTCGAGCAGAATCCGCCGCCGTGTCCACCGCCTGTCCGTCTTGTGTCGACATTGTGTGTCGTGGAGGCCCAGGACAGGCTCGCTTGTGAACGCTGCGGGTTTCGCCTGCTGTCCGTTCCTCCCGTCTCTCTCGCTCTCGCTCGCTCGCTCGCTCGCCCGCTGTCTCTCTTCTCATCCAATGAAAACTAAAAAATAAAAAAAAAGGAGGCTCGGCGACCGACGGGAACAATTGAAGAAGAAAAAACACAATCCAAAAAGAGATCGTCCAGCCGCAAGAAGGCCCAATATGTACCATGTCCTCTCCCGGCCTGGGCTCTGCTCTCCTTGTTGTTTTTCCTTGGCTGGCTTTTTCTTCCTTATTTCGCTTCTCGTTGGCGCAGCATTGCAAATATGCGGCCGACTGTTTATTTGTTCCTATGTAATTACACAAAAATCCCCTCGGCTTGTTTACTTTTGTGTCATAGCGCCGCAACGGGCAACCACGAACCTGCTGTGGGGCAGATTAAAGTTTCATCGGCGTCTCCACCCAGGAGAAATTAAATCACGTGGCCGCAATTTCTCACAGCGCTTAGCAATTCTCTGCAACAACTTCGAGGCACAGCGTCGAGATGCCTTGCCCGGAAGCGCCCACGGGCTCCGCCACCTCCATCCACACTCCCGTCACAGGACCGCGGCCCAGCAGTGCCTTCTTTTACACTTACAGATCCAAGGCTAACCTCGCATTCGGCACAGCCCCACAGAAGCCGCGCACATCCAATTCGAATAAGATGGCAGGCGGGCCTTGCAGAAACCGCTTTAGCCCCAAACGAGAAGCCGAGTCGATCCGATGCACACATGAGACACAATGCACAAGAGACGGCAACGTCAGCTCGCAAAAGAGTGTTGAACGAAAGACGTCACATAGGAGAGAGAAAAGCGACCGATACAGCTAGCGAGTGTTCAAACTGACAGCCAGGAGAGACAGTGGGAGAGCGCGAGACTCGTAGACATAGGAGAGAGAGCAGGTCAAAAGATTAGCGGACCAAGCGCAATTGTCAGCTCGACGACGAACAAGGTGTGAAATAAGATAGGAGACCACTCGTAAGGAAAGTTGGCGAACAGCTGGTAGTAAACAACAAGCAAGAAGAAGAAGGGCAGACGAAAAGAGATGACCCCGAACCCAGACGCCATCGATACCGAAAAGCAACACGTGAGATACCCCCCCCCCCCCCCCCCCCCCCCCCCCCCCCCCCCCCCCCCTCCCCACCACCCCCCCCCCCACCCCCCCCCCCCCGCGCCCCCCCCCCCCTCGCCCCCGACCCCCCCCCCCCGCCGGCCCCGGCCCCAGAAAGAACATGCCGATGCCC